>CP139502.1:147323614-147353340 GCA_021014915.2 Artemisia tridentata subsp. tridentata | reverse complement strand
TTTGGACCAATTGGTTTGTGTACGATCATTACAACGCATATAATGTCATACAAAATAATCTATCGCGCTAGCTCTAAGTTCATGCAACCGAAGCTCGACAGTTTAGTGCGCTAATCTATAGCACATAAATAATAGTCAAGGGGCCCTTAGTGAGTGTTTAACTCAATACACTCGAAGTCCGACTTGCTATACGCCTGCATTGACCTGTCTGGCCAACTGAACGGGGGAGTCACCCCAATAGATCTATCTTAAGCAATCGCGCTTCCCAAAGGGAACAAACGGCTCATGAAAATTGTAACACCCCCTAATTTGTTATGTGGCAGCGGAAAGGTAATTAGGGTGTTACGGTGAGGATCGAAGTTAAAATTTCAGAAAACGGCTTGAAAAAGGCGTTTTGAAAGTTATATGTCATTCAAAATAATAGTTTTGGTACAAAGGTGAAATAACTGATTTGAAAATCCCACAAAAGTGTGGTAATTTGGAAAGAATGACATATTTGATTTTTACACCATTTAAGTTATCAGAGTATATAATGCCAGCTCCGTGTCTTGTCCTGCTCCGTTAATTACCTGAGATAAACATGCTTAAAACATCAACACAATGGTTGGTAAGTTCGTGGAGTTTAATTGAAAATAACTTTCTTTCAATGAATTCAAGAGGTGTACAGTGATAGTTGAAATAAATACTAGTACTTCCTGAAGTAAATAGTAAGTTGCGTTGGGTAAAAATTCACAAGTAAATCATTTATGAATTCAAATGATCATAAGTTTCAAGTTTTAAATGAAAATGAGCTACGTTGTTATACGCTCGAAATGAAATGATGGGTCAACTTTTAAAAGCAACAATATACCAAGCATTGAGCTGTCTTTATTAGAAGTCACAACTAAGTCTCATATGATAACAATTAAGTTCCAAGTACAGGATCCATAATCCTAACACATAGTGAAAACAATAATATAGTGTCTGAAATCTATCAGTGTGGAGTGGTGTTTAACTAAATACAGCTGTATCCTAATATATATGAAACATTCATATATTCATAAAGTTATATTGCCCTAAGCCTCATGACACGCAAAACGTTAACAATGTACCGTAAAACGGCGGTGTCCACATCAGGTTACTGATGGGTGTTAGCCCTCATGTAATAGGTGATTTGCCAATTCCTATTTTTCTCAAATATAGTGTATCGCGACTAAATACGACTAACCATATAGGCATTCCGTCCAAGTATTTAGTGGGATAGGTTGTCAGCCTCTAACAGGTTTCGAAGCTGTTCACTATATTCGCGCTCACCGCAGTGATTAATGGCTCATGATCGAGGGACTTTATGACAATATAGTAAACTTAGGCAATATAGGTTTCAGTGGTTCATGGAATATGCGTACTTTAGTCTTGGCAATTATTTCCAGTGAAATGTAGAAATATCATAGTAAAGTTTAACTGTACATTCAATTGCTATATGAATGCATATAATGAGTCTTCGTATCATGTTACAACAAGTAGCTTGAAAATGTTATCTTTCAAACAAAGTGTTTCAGCTAAGCAAGCAATTTGCAAGTATAACGAGCATATATCCCTTCCAAAGGGTGATTCAAAACATGTAAAGCATAGTTGATGATTTTGAGTAAATCATGAGATTTTTCAAAGTATAAAGTAAACTTAAAATAGTTGAAGTATGTATCTCCCCCAAAAGAGTTATTAAAAACAAGTATTAAAAGTAGGGGCCACGACTCACCTGGAGTGTATCTGACAAGATAGAATTATAAGATCTATGGCAACGATCATGGAAACGTCTTCAATACGAGACCTGAATATGAGGGAAGTCTAAGATTCTGACTTACTACTAACAATGAGTGTGAAAGTGAGAAATCGTATAACGATTTGATGATATGAGTGTGATATGCTTAAAATGCCTCAAGCTAAAAATATATATATATATACTATTATCTTGACTCTTATGTCTATTGACTCCAAATATTACTTCCTCAAAATATGATGAAATGATATGTAAAGTGAAATCGTTAAATTCCTAGTTATAATAAATAACGAATATTAAATAATGCATAACTAAAATGTATAAAAGTGCATATGAAATAATGGGGTGAAAAAGAGAAAATGAAATAAGAATGTCAAGTGTATTCAGTAGGTACTTGTCCTTTTCCAGATTTTACACTTTTTACCCTAACTGTGATTGCGTTACACCGTTAATCCTTGGTTAAGTCCATAGTCCATAAATAGTCCAAAAATTGTCCAAAAGTATCAATAAGGCTTGGAATTCAATAATATGTCAATTTATACCCTATATGTTCTGTTTTCACAGTTTCAGTCCACACAGTTCTTGGTTTGGCAGTTTTAGTCCTTCTAGTCAAAGTGCGTTACAAGTTTAGTCCTTTTCACACAAAGATGAGGGGAAAAATATTTTTAAAAATTTCTATAACTTTATTTAGTTTATTATAACTGATTTCAAGTGTCATTTCCAGAAAATAACTTATTTTTGAGTTAATGGCTATTTTAACGAAAAGGTAATAAGCTCATTTATAGTTTTAGAGGCGAGGGCATGTAGACTCTTTTGGGCCTGAATTTGGGCTGTTTTTATGATTCTAAAAATATTTTCCATGGGCCTGTTGGACCGGTTAAACATAAAAGCTTAGTGGGCTTTGAGTGAGCCCAAACCGGACACGGTTAAGTTTCTAGAAATAGTTTGCAAGGTCTAGCGAGAGGCGGTCAAAATAAATTAATTCAAGTGTGTTAAAAGGCTTGTGAGTTCGATCTTAAAACATGAAAAATGTAGTTTGCTAGCTTGTCTATTAATCCATGCAAAAATATTCATACGTCATTTGTGGAAAGTCGAATTAAACAGTCCATGAGTTTGGCCATGTTACGTGTGTTAAAAACTGAAAACACAAAATATTTCTAAGTGTTGCATGGTTCAGTCGAGTAGGGATTAAAATGGATAGATTTGAGCGTGTTTGAGGACTTATGGTTTCAAGGTTAAAACACTAAAAGTGTAGCTCGCTAGGTGATCTATTAATCTGCTAAAAAATTCTCGATGTGTTATGTACAAAGTTTTGAAAATACAATAACGTTCTTATGGCCTAGTCGAGCAGTTTTATTCTGAAGACTTAAAATATTTTCTAAGTTATTATATACCAGTTGAGTAGCTTAAGAATCATGGCTTTTTAAGAGTTTTTGAGAGCTTATGGCTAAAATCACCAAAGATGAAAGTTACAGCCAGCTGGGTCGTCAATCAGTTTATGCAAAAATATCTATGTGTTACATGTACGATTACGAAGTTGACTGTTTGGTTTATAGGCTGATCGGGACAGTTTATAAGTTTGAAAAACACTTAGAATTTATTTTACACATGTACCCGGTTTGACTAATGAGTGGTTCTTGGTTCGTTTCGTCTTAACTGAGTTTGTACTCAACTTGTTATGAGGTTGTTAATGTTTTTAAACTTGTCATGTCATGCATCAAATATCGAATACGTATATAATAGGTGTAATATACGTACGTTAATAATTAAATGGAACTTCATACTTTTGAGTGGGGTGTGCATGGCCTTTTAAACGTGAGAGTGATATTGTGAAGTGATCTCTAAACCTTTCATGATGGCGATTCGACACGTGATGGTGGGTTATACGAAAAAAAGAAAGTGCATGCAAAATACTAGAAATAAGTTATGCGTTCGAATAACATGAAGAGTGATGCATGAATGGTTTTGTGTGCGTGAGAACTGAAACAAGGAAAGTTAATGAACACTTACTACACCTTTGAAGGTGGTGATGAAGCAGTGAAGGTCGAATGAATGCAGAGATAACAACCCACTCGCTAGAAACCAATATACGTTTGTACGTATAATTTTCCCTTGCTCGTTTGTTTTCTAACTGGAGACAGGAAACTCCTGAATTTTAAGGTATCTTGTGAGGTGAAAGAGAGTGAGATGTGAGTTGGGTAGAGTGGGCTAGAGGGATAGTCTTATAGAAGGAATTTACACATGTTTTCTTGACTTTCAAAGTCTTCCAACTCTATTATTGATCTCTACTGTGCATTGGCAGTGATCTAACGGTCCTTAGAAATGTAATCTTGACATGATAATATTTTAGGAAAGATAGGAAAGAGTAGATAAACTTATCTTTTGTTTTTGTAGTATTTATATATTCGATTTGTATTTTAAATATGTGCAAAAGTGAGTTTTGCGAGTGGCCTCCATAAGTTTCGGTCCTTACTGTCTTTTGAAACATCACATAATGCTAACATGGTCATTAGAAAACCATAAGAAAAATCGTGGGTTGAAACGGTTGTGTTTTGTGATTTTTATCCATGCGTTTTGGGTAAGAATGGGACAAACAAATGGGTTTTGAAAATTATACTAGTTCGTGACCTTTAAATCTAGAACTTGGCTCGTGTATAGTCTAGTGGGTGGTGATCATTGTGGTGTAAAAATATTCATGAGTTGTGTTTAAAAATCGGGAGAACTCGAGCCGTTTTGGAGAGGTGTGAAAGTCGAATTCCAGATGAATTAATGAAAAGGGAATGTGAACTTGGAGTTGGGCCCAGTGTAGCATGAGATGGGCTGAACAGATTATGTGGCCCGTAGTTTTGTGATTAGTGAAAATTAATTAGTGAAAAATAAATTGTAATTGGTGTGTTAATTTATGAAAGTTGTAATTAGTAAACTTGTGGTTTGTGAAATAGTTAAGTCTCAAAGTACGCGTCGTGAACTAGGGTCGTTACTTGGTGAATGTTGTGATAATGTGAATGGATGGAAATAATAGTAAAAGAAAATTTCAAATTTTCCCGTAAAAATGGTGATTAAAATTAATGACGTAAATTAACGTTGTTAATTATAGGTAATTTTTGTAGTTCGCTACAGTATCCACCCCTCAAAATGGGCATGATAGTGGGTTCTAGGGCTTAGGCTAACTACGCAATAGTTTTGAGAAAGTTTAATAGTATTATGGTCCATAAAATAATTTGCATGTTTCTCACCCCATATTTGTAAAATAAGTATAAGTAAAATGAGGCTATAAACTCACCTTTAATGGTCTGAACAGTGAATGCTGTGAAATTAGGAAGTGTACGGCACCAACACGCAACCTAGATTAATAAACCATGTTTAAGTTTCAAATACTAAATTAAGTCTTTTCAGAATTTAATTCTTTTCAGAATTTAATTCCAATGTTTTAAAGTGTTTATGTTGTTGTCACTTGTGTGGCAGCAAGTGAGGTTATGAATGGATTCCTAAGTAATGGTAAGGGTTAGCTCTACGAAAGGTTTAAATGAGGAAACGAGAATCTTATAGGAATTTGAGTGACGAAATTTGGTAGACAATGAAATGAATGATTTGAAGCATGAATAGATATATTCGAGATGTGATATATGTATTAAGGTCGTGTAGTTTAGTCGTTATATTTTGTTTTATAGATTTTGAAATCAAATTAAGTGTAAGTGACGTTTATTATTTAAAGGTTTAATAATTTGAGAAAATGATGTATAATGTTGTATAAATAAAGTTTGGTTTACTCCTCTTATTTAAAAATTGACTAATTTATTTAGTTATTAAAGATTAGTCGCGACTTGTTAGACCCGTTTCCCGGGTATTGGGACCCCACCCTAGATGAAGTTGATCCGAGCCTAAGTATGTTTGACTAAGAGTATGTGGTTGTCTAAGGGCAAATGGTTATAGTATTAAGTGTTAGTCTGTTATAGCCTAGATGCGGCGTATCCAAGAAGTTACATGCGGCGTATGGTAGAATGGAAAGTATAACCGACTTGTTATAGTCCATGCGCCGTATTGGAGAAGGAGATACGGCGTATATAAGGGGTAGCATGGATGCGGCGTATCTATGCAGATAGATACGGCGCATCGACCTTAAATAAGCAGAATTGACAGAATTGCCCTTGTAGCTAGAAACTTCCCCATTTATCTATAAGTTTCCACACTCTCCTGTAAAAGAGAGTGTGTTTTCTGTGGGTGTCGAACCAAAAGAGAAAGAGAGGGAAAGATGATGAGATGATGATGGTTTAATGGTGATAATTCAAGGGTTAAGTTCATAGCTTGTTCCTATCATGTTTATCAAGTAAGTAATGATGCTTAATTAGTGTTTAATTGATGATTAAGAATTTAGGGTTTGTGAACCCTAACTTGGGATTAAAGGGTAAATGGTGTTTTAAGATAATTAAGAAGTAATGATGATTATGTGATGAGCTTATAATGGGTTTAAGTTAGTAAATGATGGGATTGATTATCATATAATCAATATATGATTATATGATGATTAGAAGTGTTTAGAGGTTAGTTATGGTTGTATTAACCATGATTATAGTTAATGATTATGTATTATATGTTATGTATGATTATGTGTTTTAGGATGCTTATGAGGATGATGATGATGATGGAAGAATATGATGATGATGATGTCCTTGTTATGATGTAGCTTGGATTAAGGTAAGTAAACCGGTATAATGTAAAGTTATAATGATTTTTATGCATTATGTGTTATGTGGCTTATATTTTAAGGTTATGGTTGTTAGCATAGAGATTATAAGTCTAGTGGATGTGTTAGTATTAGTGGATTAATGAAAGGAAAAGGTTAAGGCTTGGTTGGTTAAGGTATGTGTTTATGCTCAATGATATGGGATTAATGGTTGTATAATATGTAATGTGTTGAATGAAGTATAATGTTAAGTTATACCCGTTTTACTTACTAAGCATTCGTGCTTACGGTTTAAGTGTTTAATGTTTTGTAGGCAAAAGTATTGAGATGAAGGCTTGGATAAGGATTAATGTTGGATATGCGATTGGTAGAAGAAATTGGTAAGAAAGTAGAGCTAGGTAGAATACCGAGCTCAAGTCAAGTTTGTACCCCCGTTGGTCTTTTAATGGATTGTGATGTAAAGTCAAGTGTTAAAATGTATGTTAAAGGAGTTATGACGTTTTGGTAGTTATTTGATGAGTCAAAGATTGGTTTATGTGTTTTGAGTAAAGTTAAAGGGGTGTTTGGTTTATGTAGGAAATTACCCATTTTGGGGTTGTAAACGGGTCAATTGCCGTGTATTACAGTTTGTTATGGTTTTGAATGTAAAGTGAGTGTTTTGATACAAGTTATAGTGTTGTATTGAGTTGTGGGTGAGTATTGAGTTTATGCAGGTCTTCCTGCTGATGTTCTGTGTCGGATGGGTAGATACGGCGTATCTAATATATTAGATGCGGCATATCAGAAGTTTAAGGTGATGCGGCGTATCACTTTAGATGGATACGGCGCATGGTCTCTCAGCTGTGATACGGCGTATCCCTCAAAAGGATATGGCGTATCGGTGGTCACAGAAGGATTGTCTGGTTGTGTTATAAAGTTTTATGTGAAATGTTTTGAAGGGTTTTCGTGTATATGTTCTTGCAAGTATTTTTAAAGGGTTAAATGTTATAGATTCTTGTCTTTGAAAGAAGAGTGAAAGTATGTATGCTTTAGTCAAATGTTTCCGCGTAAAAAGTCAAAGTTTTTGGTATAAACGGGCACGGGGCGTTACACGACTCGTTTTTGTAAATTTTATGTTTAGAAAAGATATTTGATCTTGTATAATAACATAAGTAAAGTTTGGTTAAACTTACATTTCTAATTAATGACGTGGGGATCTATTTGTCCAGTTTTAAAACAAAACTTATAAATGATGAAAACGTGCATCTATTTATATGTAGTTTGTTTAGTACTTAATGGAAATCGGTTGGTCATCATCATACGAATTTTATATCTAGGCGACTTATATCTTTTATGTCAATTTTGACTTACTAAAATTGAGTATAAGCGTATGACGAATATTTAAGTGACAATTACAAGTCGAGGTCTAATTATATAGTAGACGGATTTTAAGTTGTCAACACAAGTTAGTTTCGATACAAGGTTTGTGTGATCGGCTATGATGATTTTACTTTGCGACTAATATATACACGTTAACAATTTTCATACAATTTAAACTTGTTGGGCTGCGGCCCAACTGAGTCAAAGGAGGAGGAGGGAAAAAGGTCTCGGCATTGGGCTGGACTGGAGGTTCTGTTGGGAATTAAATATTCAAGAAGTTTAATATCGGGTTCTATTCAAAGAAATACTCTAAGTGTGATTCTGCTGCTAGAGCATTTGGTTCCTGCTGGTAATGTTTGTTCCTGCTGCTAATATTAGTTCCTACTGCTAGAACAATTGATTCTGCTGCTGAAGGTTCCTGCTGCTAGCGATAACTCATTGCTGCTGCTATAAGCATTCTACTGCTGGATGGATAAGTATGAAAAGATATTATGTATATTTTGGTCAACAATATACGGTAGATAATATCTTACCCCATGTGCTTAGTTAACAAGTTGTGTACACAGATACATGTTGTATCTTATGTACTGACACACTCAAGATAAGTTAGCAAGTAGTTCGACTAGACTTTAAGCAATATTGTAAAGATCTTCTTGGACTATAAAAGAAGATCTTAGACTAGATATTATGTGTGTTAAAAACTTATAGTGAAAAACATAACTGTTAGAACAAGAACAAACACAAAAATATCACAAGTAAGAAAAACTTAAGATTCAAGGTTGTAACCCTAGTGATAACTCAAGATCACTCGTATTATTATCTTAATAATATTGAATCGTTTGGTGTTAATCTTTCATTGTTCATTGTCATATAACAAACACAACTGTTCCATTTCCATAACAAAAATAACCTTCTAAGTGTGATTAAGTAGATTCCGCATTCTTAATCATATTAACTCAATATATCATACACACAAAGTACAAAAGGTTTAACCACCTTAACCGTGTGTCGAATCCTAACAAGTGGTATCAGAGATCAGGCTGATATTTGATTTAGAAGAAGAAGAAGAAATGGACGTTGAATCTATTCAGACAAATGTTGCTGCGAAGATTCCCATGCTCAAACAGAATGAGTTTGAGATGTGGAGGCTGAGGATAGAGCAATATTTCCAAGTGCAAGATTATGCACTTTGGGAAATCATTGAAGATGGAGACTCTTACCAGCCTACCACCACTACATCAACAGTGGATGGAAAAGTAGTGTCAACTCTGTAGACAAAGCCAACATCTGCATAAGATAGAATAAAGAAGAAAAATGACTTGAAGGCAAGAAGCATGCTGATGATGACCATTCCCAATGATCAACTTCTAAACTTCAGCAAGTTCAAAGATGCCAAGTCATTATTTGAAACTATTATTGCCAGATATGGTGAAAATGAAGCCACCAAGAAAACCCACAAGACACTGCTCAAGCAGCAGTTTGAAAACTTCTCCTCTACATACAATGAATCTCTTGACCATATGTTTAATAGGCTTCAGAATATTGTGAGCCAACTTGCTATTCTTGGGATTGAAATGCCTCAAGAAGATTTGAACTCAAAATTTCTGAGAAGCTTACCAGAAGAGTGGGCTATGCATGTTGTTGTCTGGAAGAACAAGCCAGACCTAGACACCATGGAACTGATGGACTTGTATAGCAACTTCAAGATTGTGGAGCAAGATTTGAAGAAGAATGGAGGTACTAGTTCTAATACTGGGAACAAGGCATTTATGTCAACTCCTAGTACCTCAAAATCAAGTGAAGAGGTGAAAGTTGTTGATGATGTTGGTGCTGCTAGTTCATCAAGTAGTACCATGGGTATTTTGGATGAAAAGACTTGATGTGCATTTCTTACAAGTCAAAATAATGGGTCCATGCTCACTTATGAAGACCTCCAAGGGATCAATGATGACGATTTGGAGGAAATGGATCTAAAATGGCAAATTTCTCTTCTTAGCATGAGAGCCAAGAAGTTCTATCAAAGGACGGGGAAGAAGCTCATAATCAGCAACACTTATGCTGCTGGTTTTGATAAGTCAAAGATAGAGTGCTATAACTGCCACATGATGGGGCACTTCTCAAGAGAATGTAGAAGGCCAAGGCAGCAAGATAGCAAGAATAGAGGTTTTGGAAGCAAATCCAAAACAGAGGAGGTTATTGAGCCAAAAGCTATGGTAGCTATTGATGGCTTAGGTTTTGATTGGAGCTTCATGGCAGATGAAGAAGAAACTCCTACTCAGATGGCACTTATGGCTTTTTCTGCTACTGAGGTACAAAATCATAAAGCTTGTTCAAATACTTGCACTGCTCTTAATGCTCTACATGTTTTAATCAAACAATATGATGATCAAAAGAAAGAGCTAAGCAGCACTTTTCAAAACTTTATAAACTATAAGTGTGGATTAGAGACTCTAGAGAAACAAATCACATACTATAAGGAAAATGAATTAGCTTTTTCTGATGACAAAGCTCTCCTAAGACAGGACATATTCTTTAGAGATGCTGAAATTAAGCTTTTGAGAGAAGCTTTTGATAGGGTCAAAAAGGAAAATGGAAACATTCACTTGACTACACAGGCACTAGAACATGCTTCTAGAGGTGTGCACAACATAATAGAATGTCAAGTGATTAATAGAGCTAAGTCAGGAGTAGGATATAAGAGTGTCCCACCTCCTTATAGAGGCATCCCAAAACCCCCAGGGATTGACCTAAGGAATTCAGGTTTTCCTGAGTTTCAAGAACCAATACTGGAATATGGTTCTAAGACTACTGAGAGTCTTAAGGTAGAAAAAGTAAGTGAAAGTTTAGATGAAACTTTACTTTATCAGGACAAGGTGTCCTTTGTTAAGAAATTAGATGTTATAGTTGTTGAGGATTGCACAACTAATAGTGATGAAGAAGAACAGGTTATGTCTAAACCTGAAGTGGTTAAGAAAGTAGGAACAAGTGTTCCTAAGATAGTCAAACACAATACTGCTAAGCCTAAATCAAACATTAAGCATGTTAGGCAACCAGTTAGATATTGTGAGCAATATAGAACCACCAACAAGCCCAGAGGTAACCAAAGGAATTGGAACAACCTCAAGTCTAACCAATTAGGTGATGACTTTGCTTTTTATAACAAAGCTTGTTACACATGTGGTAGTTTTGACCATCTTGCAGCTTTCTGCAACCATTGGGTAACTGGGTATGAAAACAATAGAGTGAACCACAAAAGGCAAATACCTAAATCTCATTTTCACTCTAGTTCTAGTGTTAATAGAACAAAACCCAGAACAATCTCAAACACAGATCCTGCTGCTAGACTAATTGTTCCTGCTGCTCGACCATTTATGACTGTTAACCCAAAATCAACAGCTAAGGGTGCAAAAACATTTTTCAAACATGCACCAAAGACTGTTCTAAGGCCCATTCAAACAAAAGCAGTGGTTCAAAAACAAGTTTGGAAACCAAAGGGTAGAACTGAAAAGTTAGCAGTTCCTGCTGCTAAGCAATCAGTTCATTCTGCTGCTAAGGGAAACAGGGCAAATGCTATTAAGGCCTCAGCATGTTGGATTCTTAAATCCAATGTTGCATCAACTGTCTTTAAAAGATTAAATTACATTGATGCAAGAGGCAGATCCAAGTCAGTCATGGCTTGGGTCCCCAAAAGAAACTAATACTTCACATTTATGTGCAGGAACATTCCACTGATAAACAAGAGGATCAAGGATACTCAGATTGTGGATGTTCTAGGCACATGACAGGCAACAAGTCTTATCTCTCAGACTTTCAATCAATAGATGGAGGCTATGTTACCTTTGGAGGAGGTGTTGGTGGCAAAATTTCCGGTAAAGGTACCATTAAAACTGGAAATTTAGATTTTGAAGATGTGTTCTATGTAAAAGAGCTAAATTATAATCTTTTTAGTGTCTCACAAATGTGTGACAAAAAGAACAATGTTCTTTTCTGTGAGACTGAATGTCTTGTACTTTCTCCTGATTTTAAGATGCCTGATGAAAGTCAAGTACTTCTTAAAATTCCTAGAAAGGGCAATATGTACAGTGTTGAAATGAAGAACATTGTTCCTAAAAAGGATTTAACTTGTCTTGTTGCAAAGGCCACATTGGATGAATCAATGAAATGGCATAGAAGGCTTGGTCATATTAATTTCAAAACCATAAATCAGATTGTTAAGAATGGTTTGGTAAGAGGTTTACCTCAAAAATGATTTGAAAATGATCAAACATGCATTGCTTGTCTTAAAGGCAAACAACACAAAGCCACTTGTAAGCCCAAAATTTTTAACTCTATCAATCAATCATTGTTTATGCTTCATATGGACTTATTTGGACCTATTTCAGTAAGTAGTATAATGCATAAGAGATATTGTCTTGTTATAATTGATGACTATACTAGATTTACATGGGTTTTCTTTCTATCTACTAAGGATGAGACTACAAGCATCCTTAAGACATTCATTACACAGATAGAAAACCAAGTAGACAAGAAAGTGAAAGTCATTAGATGTGATAATGGGACAGAGTTTAAGAATAGAGTTATGGATGATTTCTTCAAACAAAAAGGTATTAGGAGAGAATTTAGTGTTGCTAGAACACCACAACAGAATGGTGTTGTTGAGAGGAAGAATAGAACACTAATTGAAGCTGCTAGAACTATGTTAGCTGATTCTAAGCTACCTATAACTTTTTGGGCTGAAGCAGTTAGCACTGCTTGCTATGTTCAAAATAGAGTTTTAGTTGTACAGCCTCACAATAAGACATCATATGAACTTTTTAGAGGTAGAACTCCTGCAATAGGATTTCTTAGACCTTTTGGATGTCATGTGACAATTCTCAATACCTTAGACCATTTAGGAAAATTCGATGGTAAAGCAGATGAAGGATTCTTTGTTGGATATTCTCTTAATAGCAAAGCATTTAGAGTATACAACACAAGAACTATGATTGTAGAGGAAAATCTACATGTGGAGTTTTTAGAGAATAAATCCAATGTAGAAGGTCAAGGACCAAAATGGCTATTTGATCTTGAAACTCTAACCAAATCAATGAATTATGTGCCTGTTGTTGGAAAAACTAATGATTTTTCAGGTTCACAAGCAACAGATGAGGCAAGGTTAGAAAAGGAGACAAACCAAGATCATGTTTGGATGCCAATATGGTCAAGTACAAGTGTGGAATCAACTTCAACAACTGATGAATCTTCTTCTGGCAAAGCTAAAGAAGGTGTTGAAGATGAAAGGAAAGAAGATGGAACTCAGGAACAACAAATTGTTTCTGCTGGTGATTCTGCTGCTAGGCTTAATGATTCTGCTGCTAGGCCAAATGATTCTACTGCTGGCCCTTCAGAAACGAAAGAAGAAGAATTCTCAGACAATGAGGTGGATTTCAACAATCTTCCATCAAATTATCAAGTTCCTTCTACTCCACAAACAAGAATTCACAAAGTCCACTCCCTAGATAATGTGATTGGAGATGTACAATCAGGTGTGAAGACAAGACAACAACTAATGTCTTCAGACCATCAAGGGCTTCTTGATGCCCTTTATGCTTCAAAACATCATGAGTTTTCAAACTCTTGCTTGTTTGTATGTTTTCTCTCACAAGATGAACCAAAGAACATTCTGAAAGCCTTAGATGATTCAAGCTGGGTAGAAGCTATGCAAGAGGAGCTTCTTCAGTTCAAGATTCAGAAAGTTTGGGTGCTAGTTGATTCACCTAAGAATGCAAAGATAATTGGCACTAGATGGGTTTTCAAGAATAAAAGGGATGAAAGGGGTATAGTGATTAGGAATAAGGCTAGATTAGTAGCCCAAGGGTACACACAACAAGAAGGAATAGACTATGATGAGGTTTATGCTCCAGTAGCAAGGATTGAGGCAATTAGGCTTTTCTTAGCTTATGCTTCATTTTTAGGCTTCACAGTTTATCAAATGGATGTCAAGAGTGCATTTTTATATGGAACAATTGAAGAAGAGGTGTATGTTTCACAACCTCCAGGCTTCATTGACCCACAACATCCAGACAAAGTGTACAGAGTAGTTAAAGCTCTCTATGGCCTTCATCAGGCACCAAGAGCTTGGTATGCAACACTAGCTTCCTACTTATTAGAAAATGGATTTCAAAGAGGAAAGATTAATCAGACACTTTTCATCAAACAGCACAAGAAGGATCTTCTGTTAGTGCAGGTGTATGTGGATGACATTATCTTTGGATCTACTAAGAAGGAGATGTGTTTAGAGTTTTAGAAACTTATGCATGATAAGTTTCAGATGAGTTCTATGGGAGAACTTACATTCTTTTTGGGTTTGCAAGTTAAACAATCATATGAAGGCATATTTATTAGTCAAGATAAATATGTTGCTGAGATACTAAGGAAGTTCAACTTTGCTGATTCAAAAATGGCAAGCACACCAATGGACTCTGAGAAGCCTCTTCTAAAAGACTTAGATGGAGAAAATGTAGATGTACACACTTACAGATCTATGATAGGTTCTTTGATGTATCTTACATCATCAAGACCTGATATCATGTTCTCTGTTTGTGCTTGTGCAAGATTTCAAGTTACTCCAAAGGTTTCTCATTTAACTGCAGTCAAGAGAATTTTTAGATATCTCAAGGGTCAACCAAGGTTGGGTCTATGGTATTCAAGGGAATCACCTTTTGATTTGGTAGCATTATCGGATAGTGATTATGCTGGTGCTAGCTTGGACAGGAAGTCAACAACTGGAGGATGTCAATTCCTTGGGTGTAGACTTGTTTCATGGCAGTGTAAGAAGCAAACAATTGTGGCTAATTCAACAACTGAAGCTGAATATGTAGCTGCTGCAAGTTGTTGTGGTCAAGTTCTATGGCTTCAAAACCAACTCCTTGACTATGGGTACAATTTCTTAAACACTGTTATTCATATTGATAATAGTAGTACAATCTGCATCATTAAAAATCCAGTACAACACTCTAAAACAAAACACATTGAAATTAGACATCACTTTATAAGAGACTGCAATGAGAAAAGATTAATTCAAGTTCTTAAAATTGCTTCAGAATTCAATTTTGCAGATCTGCTAACCAAAGCTTTTGATGTTGGAAGGTTTCAGTACTTGGTAGCAAGTATTGGAATGCTTAATCCTCAATGATTTTAAACTTTGTGTTTTTGTAAATAAATTTTTGATTGTGCTGCTAGCTTTAAAAGATACTACTGCTATTACAAAAGTTTGTGCTGCTAGTACAAATTTAATTTGTGTTATTCATACAGTTAGTCCTATGATTATTCTAATATAAGACAAGTACTTTGTACATTGTTCTTTTGGTTTTAGACTAACAATTTCAGGTATGATCATGTGAACACAAAAGGATATTTCAAGTGAAATGGAAGCAGCAGAAATGATGATATCAGTTGCTGACATATTAGGTTTATGATGGACTGAGTTTGGGAATTTAAAACTCCTTAAAACTTCTTTCTTGAAACCTAAGTATGCAATTTCACATTGAATTGATGACTTAGTTGGTCAGATAGTAACTGACTCAACTCACTTTCTATCATTTTATACTTTCAAGTATAATGAGCAAGTCTAAGGACATCTGATAGAAAGAACAACTAGTAAAAGTGAATCTAACACTTGTGTTAGAGGTAACAATTACTATGAGCTGGAAACCCTGTCAAGAAAGCCTTTTGAATAGGTTTATCTTTACACAGGCAGTTATTTATAACTGAAAACATTGGTTCTCACACAACCAGAGGTTGCTTTAAACCGAAATTTTGATTAAGTGTCTGTTATACACTTAATCCCTTCAAAATGGTTGAAAGCAGTATGGTTTTTCATAATAAAATCAATTACATACTGCTAAGGCAAAAGTTTCTTAAAAGGATTTTCAAAGAGACTCACAAAAACCATCCATTGATGGACCATGAGTCAAATGTCCAATGAATCACCTCTCATAGGAGTTAACACACCTAGAAGTGATGAGGGCAGTAAATTAAACTCTTAAGGAATTGATGGCTACATGTACAACATTGTCTGAAAATAAGTTCTCATTGGTAGATCAGATAATGGAGAAAGAAATATTTTGGTACATAGTGAGAGATCTTCCAAACAGGGGAGGATAAAATTTTATTTGCTTCAGGGGAGGAAATAAAAGCCCAAGAAAGGAAGAAAAACCCAATGAAAGGGAGGAAAAGACAAGAGCATACAAGATGATGACATGGAGGTTGAAAATGACAAGAACATTCCAAAGGAGAAAGTTCTATCTAGGTCAAACGAAGAAAGCTTTCAGTTTCAATTTTAGTTTACTACGTTTGTTCATCACTTGCAAAGGCATGCTGATAGATGATTTCACTTGTTGAAACAAGCATCCAAGATACACAGCATCATTGCCTCTTATAATTCTTCCATCCAAGGAAGTTGCACCATCTTTAGGTCAGTGTTTAAGATGTGTGTTGATATTGTTAAAGTCAAAGAACAAAGCAGATGAGTTACTGAGAAAAATATTCAATCTTGAAGAACAGAAGTGTTTGAAAGATCTTCACAATCCATAATTTAATTCAGAAACATGTTGAAATGGATTCACATGTTTAGGGGAGGATTGTTGGGAATTAAATATTCAAGAAGTTTAATATCGGGTTCTATTCAAAGAAATACTCTAAGTGTGATTCTGCTGCTAGAGCATTTGGTTCCTGCTGGTAATGTTTGTTCCTGCTGCTAATATTAGTTCCTACTGCTAGAACAATTGATTCTGCTGCTGAAGGTTCCTGCTGCTAGCGATAACTCATTGCTGCTGCCATAAGCATTCTACTGCTGGATGGATAAGTATGAAAAGATATTATGTATATTTTGGTCAACAATATACGGTAGATAATATCTTACCCCATGTGCTTAGTTAACAAGTTGTGTACACAGATACATGTTGTATCTTATGTACTGACACACTCAAGATAAGTTAGCAAGTAGTTCGACTAGACTTTAAGCAATATTGTAAAGATCTTCTTGGACTATAAAAGAAGATCTTAGACTAGATATTATGTGTGTTAAAAACTTATAGTGAAAAACATAACTGTTAGAACAAGAACAAACACAAAAATATCACAAGTAAGAAAAACTTAAGATTCAAGGTTGTAACCCTAGTGATAACTCAAGATCACTCGTATTATTATCTTAATAATATTGAATCATTTGGTGTTAATCTTTCATTGTTCATTGTCATATAACAAACACAACTGTTCCATTTCCATAACAAAAATAACCTTCAAAGTGTGATTAAGTAGATTCCGCATTCTTAATCATATTAACTCAATATATCATACACACAAAGTACAAAAGGTTTAACCACCTTAACCGTGTGTCGAATCCTAACAGGTTCCTACCACCAACGGCCGTATGGGTCTGGTGGGCTCAAGTTAGACATGGTTTAAACCCTCATTCCGGACTGGACCAAAAGGTGCTAATTGAGTTGTGCTACTAATTGGGTTGGACTTATGTTCTGGGAACATATCAACACACACTCACACAAGTCCTTGAGGACTTAGTGTGTTCCCTGGCAACTTCGAACCTACATTTCGACATCAATAGCTTTGGAAATCTCATGATTCGGCTCACCTTGGGGTCGAGTACTACTCAAATCCCAATCATGAGGATCTCATTGACATGAGTAACCTTTGGCTTGGCATAATCATTCTTGTATCGACAAGAGAATGACCCTTTTCGAGTGTGAGGAATAACCCTCGAGACAAAAGAGTATTCTTAACACCCAATTATGTTTTAGCCGAAAGCCAAACAACAAGGGATCATCTATTGAGGCTCGTATGGAGGATGTATTTGACACTTTATATGGGTTCGAATTGGTAAGTAAGGTTTCACTTCGATTGGGGTTCGAACTTGGGTCAAAACGGGTATATTCTAGACTTGAACCAAGGGTATATCCCTCAATTCTTGTCACTCATTTTGGGTTCTAAATCATGTTACACTGGGAGAGTTGAGGAGCGAGTTTTCTTTGCCTCTATTTGAGGTCTAACCCGTGGCTAGCTCACCACCATGGTGGCTGCCTGGGGTGGGTCTGATTCGGCAAAAGCTTTGGCCAAAACCTCCCCCGTGGGGGTGGTTTTCCTCAGCTTAAGATCATCATCCAAACACCCTGCTTGGGTGTTTCCATTCGAGCTAATGGGTGACCCTAATCTCCCTTTTAACCGAGATAACATTCTAAACCAAAAGGGTTGGTCATTTCAAATGGTTCTAGTACGCAATCTCTTCAACAAACTACCATTTGGCTTAATTCGATTCAATAACCTAAGGGTTCATTTGGTTTATTCGACCCAAGGATGAAGTTTCAACAATCATAACAACCTATGACAATCTAATTAAACGAAGATTTCTAGTCTTCTAACGATTTTATGCCACACGGACAACAACAACAATCATCAAAACTTTTGATAACAACAAAAATCATATAACTTAAATCATGTATGAATCAATCTAACATTAACAAGAATCAATTTATAACAACAAGAGTGAATCTGAAGGAATCGAATACAAGGTTTTTATGTCCTTGCAATGATTCGAACGGAAGATGATGAACTCAGGAGACTCGAACAAGATCCAAAATCCGAAACCCAGTTATCCCAAATCGAATCCCAACCACCTCAACCACTTGTTCTTCCTTGAATGCCCTTGCTTTTCTCAGAACTCTTGAGTGTAATTGGTGAGGTGTGATTCGATTGTGTCTGGGACAATGGTTTAAAAAGAGAAAAATGGAGAGTAACTCCATACTCACTTTTGGATTTGGGAGAAGAAAACTTCCCTTCGAGTGATATCTCCTCATCTAGTGTAGTTTTTCTAGGGTTGACTTGAGGGAATTGATACAGTGAAAGGGATGGCTACTTCATTGGTCAAAGGGAAAGGCATATGGACAAAGGGGATGAAGATGGGTCGCTGTTTATCTGGGGTGATGGAGCAGTGATGTAGCAGAGAAAGAAGAAGGAGACAAACATTTTTGGGTTGTATGTGAGTGGATAATTATTTTAGGGTATATACCGATTTAATTTAATTAAGAGCTGGGTAAACTTTAACCCGCGTCCCGCCGAACTGAGTTGAATTCGGGTTTTTCCCGAAATCGATATGAATACGGATGAATGGATTTTTAGGGACGTTTTTAAATAAAACCTAAATGAATTTAGAGTTTGTGAATTCAAAATAAATTCTGAGTTTTAAATTTGTTATTGTTGTGACATCGGTATGCGTGTGGTTCTGTTTTGAGTAAAAATGAGACAACCTCCCGTTTTACTACATTATAGTTTGTAAAATGTGAGTTGGGAAAATTTCACTGTTCCTGGTGAGATTTATTAATTTTGGGTGGGTTACTGTGTGACACAGTGTGCGGGTCTGTTTTCCCGTGATAGTCATATAAATGCCTAGTTTAGTGATTCGGTCATAATGAAATGACGGTTATCAATTAAATATTAGTGAGAAATTTACCATTTGTCACAGTAAGCAGTCGTATTATATAATGAATTGATATACCTAGTATGATCGTCTTCATTTATACTACTGTGTTCTATATTTGCATGTTTAATCCATGAATAATTTATTTATTCTAAAATTGTCCATTGCCAGATGACGATACGGGAGTATCATCAAATTAAGGCAAATGTGAGCGTGTTGGTGATATTTATTAAGAATAGATATTAATTGATGATTCCACCAAACTCACATGTTCATTGTGATGAACATTGGACTGACCCAACCTACGAGTATTCACTGCATGGATCGGCGTCAAGAGTGAATCTCGCAATTGGTTATGTCTCTTATCCTTAGACTTGAGATGCAAGTAGGTCTTGCATGCGTGGAATAACAAACAAACACCGCCTAAACAAACACCGGTCTTATGTTTATTTAGGCGGTGTTTGTTTGTTAAGAGGCTCTGAATCTGAATCTGATTCGCACATCTGAATCTGAATCTGATGCGTAAATGTCTGAATCTGAATCACATAAAACCGTTTGTTTTTTACTGGCAGTGCATCACTCACCCATATTTTTACTGGCAGTGCATCACTCACCCATATTTTTTTTAATGCCTTTCTTTCTCTATCTTGCAAAAACACAGTACTATCTTTATTCTTTTCTCTTTCATACAAAAGAAGAAAACACAGATCTGGTGCAATCTTTCTTAACACAGAATTTTCTTCTTTCATACAAAAGAAGAAGAAAACACAGATCTGGTGCAATCTTTCTTTCTCACTTAATTTGCCATCATCCACCATCCACCATGATCCACAAAAAATTTCAATACCTATCAGTTCTTTAATAAGAATAATACACATCCTTCAATTTGTTCATCAACATCAATACCCATCAGTTCTTTAATAACGCATCAGTTCTTTAATTTTAATTACACATCCTTCAATTTGTTCATCAACATCAATACCCACATTACCATTTCATATCTCTCAAGAAGATCCAATGTTCTATTAAAGTTAAAAAAAAAAAACACCCCAGTTTCATTTTCACAAATGACTTGAAGATGGTGACGGCTGTGGAGTGGAAACTGGTGGCCAACGACAGCAGTTGTGGCCAGATGTATTGTGGGGAGGCCGGATGTATTGTGGGGAGGCAGGAGTTTGGAGTGGAAACTGTTGTTGTTTTCTAATCAGAGGCAACAAGATGACTTTTCAAGTCTGAGCCAACTAGATCTTTTAGGGTCTGACTGCGTCTGAATGAAATAGAAAAAACAAACACTCTTTTTGCCTCAAACATCTGACCGATTCAGACATTGGGCCTATTCAGAGGCTGTTAAGACATTTTCAAAAAAAACAAACACCACCTAGGTCTGTTTATTTAGTTTAGTTATTCAGATCTTATATATTGTTACTGTAATGTGTGTTTGATTCGTGTTAATTTAGTTGTTACGTTAGGTTTTTAAGTCATTGTATTGTTCATTTATTATATCAACCTCGTCATGTGTAGGAGCAAGAATAGCCCTCTCTTGGAAAAAAGCCGGATTCCATAGATTTCCAACCAAATAAGGATATATCTCTTGTATTGTTTTAACAACTTTTGTGCTTGTGCATTTTCATCACCATCATATTATCATATTTAACAATTTTCATTTAGCAAAAATAAAAAATAAAAAATAAAAAAATAACAACGATTCTCTTTAAACGTATTATCCATACTAATGGAAAAGTAGCGAAAATATATAATTAGGAAATGAAAAAGAAGAACCAAAGAAAAAAAAAAAGAAAACTAAAGTAACAAAGTAAAATAAAAAAAATTAAAAAAATAGAGAGTTAAAAGTCATTAAAAGGTAGTAAGACACACCCTTCATCATCTGGTTGGTTAAGAGGTTTTAACCTTTGGCCACGTCTAAACGAAAAAAAAAAAAAAAACGCACTTGATACAAATGTGTGAATGCGTCTGAATAAGTCAGATTAAAAGGCTGTTAAGAGATTTTTTTTTGTTAAAAAAAAGAAAAAAAAAGAAAAAAAACACCACCTTACTTTACCGTATATTTTTAAGACATGTAGGAGTATAATTGTGACATAGTTAAAAAAGTACTGTATATTTTTTTTGAGCAAAAGAAATGAAAAAATAAAAATTACTGTATTTAATAAGTAAAATTTCGTTTTCACAACTTTAGTAACAAGAATAAGATTCAAAGAAGAGTCTTTAAACCCACAACAAGTCTTTCTTTTTCATTTACGAGTAAAAAAAAAAAAACCTGATCCATTTTTGAGATCTCAAACCACCACACCACAACAGAGCTCGATCACTCAAACTTAACCCGAAATTGACGATCCAATCACACTAAGATCGAGTTAGTTAAAGATGGCGGGAGGTGCTGCTGGAGGATTTGTAACACGAGCATTTGAATCAATGCTCAAAGAATCTTCTGGAAACAAGAAATACACTTCTCTCCAAACCGCTATCCAATCATATCTAGGTCTTTTTATTTAGTTTAATTATTTAGATCTTAACTATTTAAGTATTGTAATGTGTGTTTAATTCGTGTTAATTTGAAATTAAGTTAAGTTTATGAGTAGTTGTATTGTTCAATTTTGGTGGATCTAATTGTTTGATTCAAGGTATGGACATTAGCGTTTTGTGATGCAGCTTTTAATGCGTAATGTACAAGTTTAGGAGAGGTTCTCTGAGTGTTTGTTGGTTCGTATACTGTTATAGATTGCGAGTTTGTTGCGGATTACTTAATTAAGTACTTTTTTTGAGTTTTTGATTGTTAAGCTAGTTTAGTTAGTTTGTTTATGATCGAGTGATTCATCTGTTATGTGAAGTTAGGATCTAATTGTTTGAGTTCGGTGATGATTAACTAAGTATAAGTTTTGATGCGTAATGTACAAGTAGAGTAGGATTCGTGATTCTATAGGAGATGGTGCGAGTGTGGAAAATACGCGATCGAATTGTGTGCCGGACATCAACATTTTTCTATTTGCTGGTTTATGACTGTTAAAGAGTAAGAGCGTCATTGTGATCACTTATTTAAGTGCTTATCTGCTTACTCTAGAATAAGCAGTTTGAAGTGTTTGGATGAAACTGCTTATTTGTTTCATTCTCATACAAGTACTTTAGAATTAGCGGATTGGTAGCCTTTAATGATAAGCAATTTTACACCGTGTAGATTTTTGATATGGACATTAGTATTTCTGGGATGCAATTAAGTACAACTTTTAATGCATATTGCACAAGCAGAGTATATTACTTAATTGTATAGGACTATATGAAAGGGTGAAAGTTTCAGACTGTACACTTGAGGTCAACATTGTTCTATCTGTGGCTGACATATTGTTATAGATTAAGAGCGTGTTTCTGATTACTTAAGTAGCTGCTTATATGTATTGTAATGTTTATATAGCTTTGTAATGATTTGATCGTTAAGTTAGTTTAGTTAGTTGTTGCATGATCAGTTGATGCATCTGTTCGGTGAAGTAAGGATTTACTGTTGTTTTATAACTGTACTAATTAAGATGCATAGATTTCAAGCTTACTGGAAGTCTTATTGTTGATAGGATGGTGATAGATTGTGCATTTCACATCAACATTGTTGTATACTGTTACTTTTCACCTATACTATTTACCATTAGGTATGGGTGAAATTGCTGATTTATAATGAAAATCAGGCCGAGACTTCTAAATTAATTACTGAAAAGCCTAGCTGTAGTTATCGCTATGAAAGACGATTGAATTAGCAAGGATGATTTCTTTCCTTACAGCTTTGTTTGGTTAAGGTGGTAAAATTTGGGGGTATCATAAGGACTTTTATTGGAAGTTATACTTTATGGTTTTCGGTAACATCTGGCGCCGTAACATAATAATAGAATATGAAACCTGACTTAGAAATTAACATATTGGGTGGGTACCATTTGGAAAACAATTTGGTTGGTCCGAAGCTGGTTATTGCTGTTGTTAGTTTCCCTTTCGTATGGTAGTTGGGATTTTAATCGGATTAATGAACGTGACGAGCTAATCTGCAATCATTGGTTTAGTTTGTAAAAACAACTTTTCCCATCTGAGTTTATCTTCAGAGGTAAACAGTCACTTTAAGTTTTAATGGACGTGATAACATATTAATTCTGTCCTCTTGTGTTATTGAAGTTAGCAACACATGGAGAGTGTTCTAGACACATGCTGTCCTAAGATTCCCTTTCAAATTTTAGATTGGATTTCGATCTAAATAGGCCTCTTGAGTCTTGACATGCGTATAGGCAGTCATTCGTTTCTTTTGCAAAGCTATTATAGATGATCTCTATGTATCTTCTCAGGATCATGTGCAATAACTGATTATGTACTCAGCTCCTCATCACATGCAAAAAATAGCCATACTGCTGTGGCCCTGTCTGGCTGTCTCTATCAAAATTGTCATTATAAGAAGTAGATTTATATATTGATGTACCCTCAAACATTTCATGCAGTATGCAACAAGTAAAGCAGAGTCATTCATGAGTTATTGGATCTAATGTCTTTTTGTCCTATAATTTTTGTAAATTAGAGGAAAATAAACTTTTGATACCTTTTCATGCTCTGGTTTCTTTATTTTGTTCTTGATGGTATCGTGTATTAATTTCTGGTTTCTCTTGCATATTCAGATAGTTCAAAAGAGATCAATAAAGAAGCAATATCAAGTGATGCCAATAAAGTGACATCTTCAGAGGGAGGAGATAAGAGGTGTGTATTTTCATTTGAAACATTTCCAGTTTTTGTTGCTGCAATTACCTGCTTCTGATCCTTTTCTGTCTTTATTTCTCTTTCTTGCTCGTCAACCTAGTTTCACTTGTGTTATCCTGATATTTTAGACTCGCATGAATATGCTTCTCTAAGGAGAAAGCGATATGTAGTTGAAAACCAATTTACGGTTCCAGATTAATAAACAATAGAGATGCACCTATACCATAAACCTGATAGTACTAGCAATATAGGTTAAACGAGTGGGGTAGCCGCGTGTTGCTGCGGGAATGTTTTGTTTAATTTAAACTCGAAATGAAACGGTTGTTAAAAAAAACTATTTTTGTTATTAAGGACTAACTATGCAAAAGAGCAATAACCGTACGTACTATTTTCGTTAAGAATTTCTGAAAATAGTATACTTTTTTACAAAAAAGTCCCTAAAGTTATCGGCATTTTGCAATGTTAGTCCTTAGGGACTAACTTTGAAATTTATAAACAACCTGAGGGACTATTTGTGTAATTTGTGATGAATAGTAAATACTGTTCATGACAATGTTTTGCACTGTTTGGAACTGTAGCGGCGATATTTTCATTTTTAGTCCCTGAAAGTGTCGATATGTTGCAAAGTAAGTCCTTAGGGACTAATTTTGAAATTAAAAGTTAACCTGAGGGGCTGTTTCTGCACAATATTTTGCACAGAAACAGCCCCTGAAGTTATTGGTCCGTTGCAAATTTAAGTCACTTCTGTTAAGTAACGGCCGTTATTCCGTTAAGGACTAACTTTGCAATCGATCAGTAACCTCAGGGTATAAAATGAAAGTTTTGTGTGTTACCGCAGCTCCAGTGTTTTTGTCAAAGGGTTACTGTAGCTACTGTGTAATGGTTTTTAGTGTATATATATATATATATATATATAATGCATTCTAATTTGACTCTTTTCTTTTGTTTCTTCTAAGCTATATATGACCCATCATACTATTGCGGTTTATATTATTGATTATGACCTAAAAAGTTTGTTACCAATATTACAGACACCTGTTAGTAATTGGGACTTGAGCCCACAACCACATTGTTGATAGGGCACCTTTGATTTACCGCTGATACGGATGATTGAAATATCATTATATCCAATCATATATAATTAACCGGTGTTTGTATATAACGAATTACAGTGTACCGGAAAGTGATGATGGAACTGCAAAATCTGAAGTGGAAACGGATGCAACACCTTCAGCTTCACACGACACAGCAGAGGCAGAAAGTGATGGTGCTCCGGTGGCGGCATCAGGTGGAAGTTTGAAGACCACCTTGGGTAGTGCTGGGCATGCATTGGAAGGAGCAGAGTCCGAGCTTGTTATTAAGCCATTGCGGCTTGCATTTGAGACCAAAAATCTTAAAGTCATTGAGCTTGCATTGGATTGTCTTCACGTATGTCACTTATGTTAGCTTCTAATTGTTGAGCTGTTTGGTAACTGGTCAAAGCGGGTAGTTTTTGCATGGGTTGGGTTGGCCCAAAGCAGTTTTTGTCCAAATTTTGTAGCTTCTAAGGATATCCCATGTCGAATTGACCCGGGAGATTTTGTACTTTACAGAAACACTTTTGGCGAATTCCGATATTTGAATCCATTTGAAATGTTTTGGCTATTTTTTTTAATCCTATTTGATCCGTAAGAAAGAAAACATAATCTGAATTGACCCTTTCATTAGTAAATAGGTCAAAAGTTTCCTCATACCCCATGTCTATTTGAGATTTTTAAATATATATATATGTTTACGATACAAAAGTTAGAGCGTTTCTCAAATCTTGCAGCCCCATTTTTGTTCAACTGTAAATATTGCAAAAGGATTTTGTGAAGGTTCTGATTATTATATTATGTACAAGATATATATTTTTAAAGTTATTCACATTAATTAAATTTTGACGTGCAGAAACTCATTGCGTACGACCATCTAGATGGCGACCCTGGTCTTGAAAATGGTAAAAATGTTATTCTATTTACAGAGATTCTGAATATGGTATGCAGTTGTGTGGATAATTCTTCACCGGACAGGTAAATTAATCTTTATACCATTAGTTTTTTCTCTGTAGGCCCGTGGTTTATTTTCCAAGAGTATTATTTTGTATGATAACTTCTGATGAAATTCATGCAGTACAACTCTTCAAGTCTTGAAAGTGCTACTCACTGCTGTTGCATCCGCCAAATTTAGAGGTATCCCAAATGGTTAATAAAGATTATCTGCTTGTACAGCTGAGATCCCTGTACCTCTTGAAGGATAGTATCTATTAAAATACTGAAGCTGACTTTCTTATATGCAGTTCATGGGGAAGCATTGCTGGGGGTTATTAGAGTGTGTTACAACATTGCTCTTAATAGGTAATATTTAGTTTTGTCCAGAGGTTCAATTGGCTTTTGGCAAAGTGAATTAACTAATAATCTCTCTTCTGAATTATTAGTAAAAGTCCTATCAACCAAGCTACATCCAAGGCTATGCTGACCCAGATGATTAGCATAGTGTTCAGGCGAATGGAAACGGATCTGGTTTGTAATCTAAATTTTGTGCTCACACAAGGAGCAAGTAGTATGTTGGTACTTTATTTTAAATTTTATTTTCGATTCAGATGTCTTCAAATAAAATAAGTGGTTCATCCACCAAGGTTGAAGAAAGTTCTTCAGGTGATGAGAATGGTCAGAAGAACGGCACTTCTCTAGAGGAGCTTCATAATCTTGCTGATGGGACCGACATAAAGGTCATTCATTTAAAACTTATGCTGTAAAATTATTTAGAGATGGCAGTTCAACCCATTTACTATAACATGGGTTGACTTTGATCTCATACAGGTCAAATGGGCCAAAAGTAAAAAGTCTATCTGGCAGGGGTCAGGGGAACATGTCATTTTTTTTATAAGATCTAGAATTAATATTGTTTTGTAATTATGATCATCCTATTAAGTACTTATGAAGAAATTTAGAATGTATATGAAAGTGTTTTACGGGCTAACCAATACCATATCGACCCATTGTAAGATGATCTGTTTCAGCCGGAACCGATCTTGACTGTTACCTAGCCCGCCTAACTTGCCCATTTGGCCACCTCCAGATATAAGTTTCATTCTCGTGTTTTTTGTCATACATATGTTTGCGTCATTGATGTGCAGATGTCAATATTAAGATGTTTCACCTTCTGTTTTACAGGGCCTAGAGGCAGTTCTTGACAAGGCTGTGAAACTTGAAGATGGTGGAAAGACGACCCGGTATATTATATATATATATATATAGTTGAATATTTAAATTCGATTTATAGTATGATGACGAGAATACTTATACTTAGCTTTCTGTTTTATTCTATATAGTGGGATTGAGCAGGAGAGCATGAGCATTGGACAACGTGATGCTTTGCTTGTTTTTCGCACCCTTTGCAAGGTTCATATTTTCAGCTATTTGCTTGACTGCTTGTTAACATTTGGTTACAAAATGTTTCGACATTTTGGTTTAATTTAGTATATTTCAGATGGGTATGAAGGAAGATAATGATGAAGTTACTACAAAGACGCGTATTCTGTCTCTCGAACTTCTCCAGGTTAGCTCTAGGAACGATACTGTATATCTGCTGTTGCAATTAAGTAAAGAACTTAAATTCATGGCGCTTTTATCCACATTATGTGTGTGTAAAGGGTGTGTGAACACACATAGTCATAACGATGGATTTTGCAGGGGTTGCTGGAGGGAGTTAGTCACTCCTTTACAAAGAACTTCACTATCATTGACTCTGTGAAAGCTTACCTATCATATGTGTTGTTACGTGCATCAGTTTCACAATCCCCAGCCATTTTTCAGGTGAGTTAGAGGCTCCTGTTAATATTTTTTTGTATCTTAGTTCACTTTTGGACAATGATTTCGTTTTTGTTTCTATTTATAAGTCATCCTCTTTCTATCTTGGCAGTATGCAACTGGAATTTTTGCCGTGCTGTTGTTGCGTTTCAGGGAAAGTCTTAAGGTACCCATAATGTTTGACAGCAAAGCTTATAATTTTCTGGGTACATGTGCTATATTCATCTCTTGGTGACACATAAAATTGATTTTCAGGTTGAAATTGGTATCTTCTTTCCATTGATTGTTTTGCGATCTTTGGATGGCTCAGACTACCCACTCAACCTCAAATTAAGCGTTCTCCGGTATGATTTGTTTTTCTCATCACTTGCCTCATATTTGTTTCAACGTTTGAGGCTTATTTTCAAAACCCTGAACAGACACGACAAACCTGCAACAGTGAACTAGGGGTGTAAACGAGCTGAACCGAGCCCGAGCTTGTCAGAGCTCGAGCTTGGCTCGTTTAGAGCCTTATGTTTTTAGCTTGAGCTCGATTCATGATATATTTCACAAGCTCTGCTCAGCTCCGGCTCAATGTTAATCTGATTAAGCTCTACGACTTGTTAAGCACACTAAGCTCGAGCTCGTTATTGCACGTATAGGTATTTCTATGGCTCATTTAGGCTCATGAGTCTAATTGAGCTTTGGTATGAAGATCAGGCTTAAGCTTGGGTTTCGAGCTTTTCCCAAGCCGATCCCGAGTAGCTCACGGGCAGCTTGGCTCGTTTACACCCCTATAATTAACCAAATGAATTGCTAGGATCTCCTAAGTGGAGGTGGCAATTTCTGTCAATTTACTTATAAATGGGTCGATTTAGGCTATGTTTTATTTCTAACGGGTCAAGAAAATGTAACTATCGATTAGATCAAATAGGTCAAGCAGGTAAAAAGTCACCTAACACGTATTTTAATGTATAAAATCTCATACCTCATTGAAAATGTTGGGTTATTACTGAAGAAGTATGAGTTTTGGAATCATATATGACACATTGACACATGAAGTAGTTATAGAAAATGTACAATTGTTTATAAAAGAAGTGTCCCGGGTCAACCTGATCCATACCAATATACAAATGCACGAAAAAGTACATGTCTTGCCACGTGGGCCGACCAGCCCATTTGCCACCTCCACTTCCAGTGCTTATGGGTTCATGCCTAGATACAGATTGTAGACTATATTTACCAAAAACTCTTGCAGGATGCTGGAGAAAATTTGCAAGGACTCTCAGATGCTTGTTGATCTTTACGTTAACTATGATTGTGATCTCAATGCTCCAAATTGTTTTGAAAAAATGGTAATTTGAAGGCCATACCCTTTTGATGATTGGCATTTTTCTTAGCGCTCTGAGGTGACCATGATTTTTATAATTTTTTCTTGACATTTAGGTGACCACTCTCTCTAGAATTGCCCAAGGGACTCAGAATGTGGATCCAAACTCGGTTAATGCTACTCAAATTGGATCAATTAAAGGCTCATCTCTTCAGGTTTGTATATAGTTGTAGGCAATAGGTTGCTTCATCTTTAGACGTGTTAACTTTGTTCTTTCCTATTTTAGTGCCTTGTGAGTGTGTTGAAATCACTAGTTGATTGGGAGAAATTGCGGAGAGAGTCAAAGCAGAATGAAGAGCAAAAATCCATTGAAGAAAATTCTTCTGCTACAGAATCTCAAGGCAACTTTGAGAAAGTCAAAGCTCATAAGTCTACCATGGAAGCTGCAATATCTGAGGTACTCCTATACTGAAAAAGCGATATCTGCAAAGGGACATTTTTCTGCAAAAGTGATATGAAAGTACCTTGTTGATGTAGTTTCGATTACATCAAGCTTTCTATGATACTACCACTTCACTTTCATG
>CP139502.1:147123499-147323514 GCA_021014915.2 Artemisia tridentata subsp. tridentata | reverse complement strand
ATCCATGATTATCAAGAAACTTGGTAAATTGAAATAAGGTTGTTGGTGTTTATGTCTTTTGTGTGTCTGAATCTTTTGGAGTTTAGTTGTCTTTTGTGTAACTTTGTTGGGTAAAATGGTTAGGGTTACCTGTACTTGTATTAGGACTGTTAGGTAGTATATCCTATGTATGTTTGTGACAAATGATAAATTTCCCTAATATTTATATTTATGATAGTTTATTTTCTGTGACTAGAACACCTGACTAGACCGTTATATGTTTAACACGGATAACAGACCTGTACATATTGTCACTCGGAAATCTCACCAAAGAACAGTGAAATTATCCCATCTCATAATTTACTCGTTATATTGTAGTAAGAACGGGAGGTTATCCCAGTTTTACTCACACTCAAACCAGAAATAAATCTGAGACTCAAGAATTGTAGTGAAAGCACAAAAACTCAAAAATACATTCAAGTACTATAAAAACAACTCTGAAAATACAATTTCCTATATTTATGACAGTTCCGGGAAGGACCCGAGTTTGACTCAGTTTAACGGGACACGGGTGTAATGAATCACTCTTTTAACTAAACTAAACACTAATACTTAAATTAAAACACCCTTCACCCACTCACACCTTTCCCAAAAATCTGCTTCATCTAACCCTAGGTATCCTCACCCTTTTGTCCGACCCCTTCATCCCAAAAATACAGTCGAACCATCCCTTTCCCCTCCATCACTATTAACCTTTCTCTTTGACCTAGAATCTTTGTCTTCTTCACAGGTCTAGGAATCCACACAAGTCAAACTAGGATATCACCATTTGAGGTAGAAATAGCACACGAATGGAAGGATTACTTCTCCCAAATCCGAAAGTTTCCATGTAATTACTCTCCAAAAACCACCATTTAATCCGCTCCTCCAAGAGATATCGAACCACAACTCAACAAGCATACACCAAAAATCTAAGAATCACTCAAGAAAGATTAAGTGTAGTGGTAATTGTGGTTCGATTTGGAGTGTTGGGGTATTCGGTTTGGAGCAGTGGGTTATTCGGGTTTGGAGTTTCAATCAAATCCTTCATCTCTCAACAAACACTGTAAGAATTAGATCCCATTCAGATTCATTTATATTTTTTTTAGATCCATTTATGGTAAATAATCTTAGGTCGAATGAAGGAATTTATTTAAGTAATGTTATGTTTAGTCTCGGCCGAATTAATAGATATTGATGAGAAATTTATTAAGTGTTGTTGTTGTTAGTGTGGCATAAGAAACTAGAACTTGATTAATAGATTTTAAGTTGCTAGTCATTGTGACTATATCGTGTTCGAATGCTCTAGGAAACACAGATTCATGGTTTGAATCTGGGAAAAAGCTTGTGGTAGTAGACAAACCATGTAAGATGTGTGTTCTTGCTAGGTTGGTGATAACGACCCCTGTGACTAACCATATCCGAATAATGACCACCAAAGCTAGATGCGTTGGTGGTAAATATTGGCTGGAAAACTACCTCGTGTGGGAAAGGTTTTGTTCAAGTCAATTAGTGACCGGTTAGACCTAAACCAAGAGGGTATTACCCTCGGTTCCAATCATGTAAATGCTCATTTGAGCCTAAAAACAAAACCTCAAAAGGATAGCACCAACTCGCCTCAAAGCAAACCCATCAAGGGTTGTTGGTAAGCGAATAGGGTGCTATATCTTTATGGAAACTAGGCTGCAAAACTAGAAAATATGATGACATTTAGAGTCATAGAGGTTAAGTCCATTTGAGGATGATTGCAACTCTTGTCGACCCATATGGTGTGCCAAAGACCCAAAATCCTTTGTTACACCAAGACTCCAAGGTCTCAGAGTTGAGTAGTACTCGAAACAATGCCAAGGAGATGAATCTTAGACCTATGTTAGTGACCCTTTTCGGTTAAGAAAAATTCCAGGAAAGAATAAAACAAGCCATTTAGACTTGTGAAGTCCTGTGTTTCATAGTAGAAGTACCATGCCAAAACTCCAGGTGTAAAGCCCACTTAGGAACCCACTCTCAAGCCTAACAAACACCCATTTAGTTCCTGCCCATGAGGTGTGTCTGTGAACGCAAGTTTTGGCCCACCAGAACCTTTGTAGCTATTAGTGAAGCCCAACCCATTAGCGACTTTAACCCCCCTCCTCAATTTCAGTGGGCCGCAGCCCAATTAGTAACAAGTATACACAAATTCGGTTAATACTTATAGAATTACTTGTCGCAACTTTAAAAATGTACATAAGCCATACACGAAAATATTTTGTAGTAACTAACATGTACACATGTAAAACTTGTAGCCAAGTACACAATAAAATCTCATCTTGTAATAGCGTTCATGTACATAAAACTTGGGTAGTCAAAATGTAAAACCCGACAAAGATAATTGAAACGTTTAGACTATGTTAGCACAATATATACATACATTGTTCTACGACTTCATAAATGATATAACATATACTCGGGAAAATAGAGATATAAAAAGTTGACACATTTGTATAGTTAAAGACATGGACAGACCCACATGTATGCCGGGTGTGGCACGGGCTACACCCGATTTTGGGTCACGAAGTGCAAAAAAATTTCAAAACTGCTATTTTTATTGTATGTGCAACCCCCAAAATTTGTTTTGCTACTTTCGTTTCTTACAATGTAACTTTAGTTAGCCCAACATTTCTTTTGTGTAACACCCTTTTAAAATTCCTGGGTCCATCCCTGGTTAAAGATATGGTACTCAAGCGAAATAAATGACGAATCATTACACGATAAGTTAGACTATAACTCACGACGGGAAATATGTAGATTGACGCTTACAACTGTTATTTTAAAACCAAGTCAGCTAATATAACAACTAGGAATGATGTAACCAACTTAACTTGAACAAATTGGATGATATATATATATAGTTATGAATTAATAATGTGTAAAAATAGGTTATAGTGAATCATTAATAACAAAGCAAACTTAGTTAACCAAGCTTACTAAAAATTAACGTTATATTAAGTTTTCTCAAACCATTTAACTAGTAGGTAATAAACGTCACATACGTTAGGTCCTACTTCTAAAATTAATATAATCGGACATGACGAACAAATTGCACAACTACAATATATATATATATATATATATATATATATATATATATATATATATATATATATATATATATATACACACACACACATATCACATCTCGATTTAATTCATTCGTACTTTAAATTGTTCAATATTCTCAATCCCTCACTACCGTACCTTTAGGTCATTTGTAGAGTTACACCTCACCATTTCTTAGGAAAGACCTTAGAAACAACATTTGTCGCCACACAAGTGACAACAACATAGATACTCTAAAACATTGAAATTAAAATATGGAAGGACTTAAATTTAATACTTGAAACTAAGACATGGTTATTTAATCTAGTTTGCGTGTTGGTGCCGTGCACTCCTTAATCTCACAGTATTCACTGTTCAGGGCATTGAAGGTGAGTTTATAGCCCCATTTTATTTATACTTGTTTTACAAGTATGGGGTGAGAAACATGCAAAATCTTTTTATGGACCATAATGTTATAACTTTTTCTCAAAACTATTGCGTAGTTGGCCTAAGCCCTAGAACCCACTATCATGCCCATTTTCATGAGCCGTTAGTTCCCTTTGGGAAGCGCAATTGCTTTAGATAGATCTATTGGGGTGACTCCCCCGTTCGGTTGGCCAGACAGGTCAAGGCGGACGTATAGCAAGTCGGACTTCGAGTGTATTGGGTTAAGCACTCGCTAAGGGCCCCTTGACTATTATTTATGTGTTAGAGATTAGCACACTAAACTGTCGAGCTTCGGTTGCATGAACTTAGCGCTAGCATGATAGATACTTTTGTATGACATCATATGTGTTGTAATGATCATGCTGGTCCAAACTAATTATTTGATGATTTTATTTAAACCTATGAACTCACCAGCTTTTTTCTGACTTTTTAGCATGTTTTTCTCAGGTGTGTGATTTGATTTGTTATGGCATGATTTGGCAAGGCAAGGGTCATGGAGCTTTTTCTGACAAACTGGCAAATTTATTTGAGACTTGTTTTTATGTGGGACCACTATATTCAATAGGCCTAACTTTTATCAAAACTATGAAATTATCTTTTGTAAAACTCTAATTGTTGTTTTAATTAAAAACGGAGTATGTATTCTGTTCTTTGTTACCTTGAGTTATGATTTCCAATCGTTGTACCCCAGTAGCACCCTCAAAGTTCTGTATGCTTCCGCGACTGTTGAAAATTTTGGGGGTCTTACAATGTTGGTTGTATGGAAGTTCCAATGTTCGTGGAACTGCTTGTATGTTTATGGTTAGATTAATGAAAGTATAAGTTACTATGTTCTTGGATTGTTTCTGTTATTTTACATTGCTTGTTTGAGTGATCATTATAATCTATAACATATTTTTGAAAGTATTATATAATGACATATGGTATGTACCTTCGGATTCTGTGTATGTGGTCTGTAGGGTATAAGTTGGTTTGAAACAGTATGTGCTGGGTTTATCTACTTTTTATGCCTTATCTTGTTGGTTAAAGTTTGTTTTTTAAATATTATTGTAGGAGATATTATTGTTAAAATAGAACCCAAGTAGATACTATTCCAATTTGGTCACACTTACTGTGTGTAGTTCTGTGTTTTGCCTATATAAGTAGTGCACATGCCTTTAGTATCCTCACTTATATCACATAGATGTTATCTAAAAAGTGTGTGTAAAAAATGGTTTCCACTCCCAACTTTGAACAGCTAAAAGAGGCTTGTGGGTCTGATGAGTTGCAAGATTGCTTCAAATTTCTATTTGTGCAAGAAGAAACTGAGAATGAGGATTTTATCATGAAGATCGGTGAAAGGTGTGATGATATGTGTGGGAAAATTTGAAAATTTACAAAGTTGATTCAAGAGGCACAGAATTTCAGTCATTTTGATGAAGTGGCTGGTAATGGGCTGGAGTGCTTGATGGAAGCGCAAGCTAGGAATCAGCAGATTTTGGAGGCGTTGGTTGCTGTTTTGGACCTCGTGCGTGAAGGTAGGGCTGAGAAGCGCAATCATGTGATGGTTATGGAGGTGCATGATTAGTTTAGGTTATTGCAGTTCTCCATGCTGTTATGTTTGTTGGTAGAAGTTCATGTAGGTTTCCAGTTTTGTGTTATGTCATGACGTTGTGTTGTTGATTAAGAGTCTGTTCTAAATCTTTCTGGTCATGGTTGTAAGATATGGTACTTATCAATAAAAATTAGCATTTTCTGTGTGTCTTAATGGTATTGGATGTTTTCTTTTTGTTATTACATTTTTTGTTTTGTTTTTGTTATTGTATGTTTTTTTATATATATTTATATGTAGGTAACTTTTGCTGAGTATCTGTTTTCCTTTTATATGTTGCCTTGTTTTTTAAGCTAAGTATGTAAAAAATGATAAATCCACAACACATATTGCCTTTTATAGGTGTGTTGTGTTCTAAGGTTTTGTTGTTAGGATTTTGTAATACACTCTGAGGATGTTAGTCCTTTATAACGTGTGTATATGATACTTTGAGTAAATATGATTAAGTATGCGAAATCTACTTAACCACACTTAGAAGAGTATAGAAGAGTATTGGTTTGTGGATAATGGAACAGTGATGCTTGATATTGAACAATGAACACAGAAAGTATAACACCAAACGATTCAATATTATTGAGAATAATACGAGTGATCTTCACTATCACTAGGATTACAAAACCTTGAATCTCTATATTACAAAGATAACTATTTCTATTAAGTTCAACTCACTCAGTCTTGGCACTCGACTCGTCTCTTAGTCTTATATATCTAATCTAAGATCTCTCTTATATTGTACAAAGGAGATCTTTACAATAAATGTCAAGTCTTGTCAACTACTTGTTTGTTAAGTATGTCAGTAGCTAAGATACAACTTGTTCTGTGTATTCAACTTGTTGACTGAACACTTATCTAGGATATTATCTACCATATATATTTGACTTTTATACACAAAATATCTTTTTCATACTTATCCATTCAGCAGTAGTATACGCGACACTTATCCATTCAGCAGTAGTATAAGTCACTCCAACAGCAGTATCTGATCCACTAGCAGTAGAATCTTGCGGCAGTAGAATCTCCAACACTAGCAGTAGTATAGAATACACTAGCAGTAGTATTGAAACTTACAGTATTTTCCTTTATGCATCAGCAGTACCTTTGGTTGTACTAGCAGTACTAACCTTGTGAACATTTAATTCCCAACACTAATCTTCAGAACATTTAATTCCCAACAATCCTCCCCTAAACTTGTGATTTATCCCAAATCAACAAGTTTCTTCTGGATTAAATGAGGATTGTGAGGATCTTTCAAACACTACATAGTCAGACTCTTGATTTGAGCTTTCCTTTGTTCTGTAAGATTAAATATCTTTCTGACTAACTCATCTGCCATCTGTGTATCACTTTCAGCAATAACATCATTTTGTTCTTCTGGAGAGTACTTTGCTCTTTCTTTAGCTTGAAACTTCTTCAGCCATTTTCTTTGTCTTAATAACTAGCAGTACCTTCTTTGACTCCAAGCATTCAAGATACACAGTCATCTCTCAGCAAGCCATGCAAGTGATGAACAAACGTAGTGAACTGAAATTGAAACTGAAAGAACTTAGAAAGAACTTTCTTCAGCCATCAACTGAAACTGGAGCTTGTTCTTATTATTGGTTGAATAATAAGACATGTTGGCTTCTCAAAAAGACATAGGGGTGATGATTCTGAAGGCGAAGCTTCCATTGTAGGTGGAGATACAACAACTGCTGCTGAGCCAGGTGTGGGAAAAGACAAGAGCATACAAGATGATGCTTTTGCTAGACTCATGCACTTCTTGAACTTGATCAATTTGGGCAATCTTCCTCCCCAATCTTTCCAATCTTTCTCCCTTGTTTGATCAATTTAAACTTCCTCCCCTGATTGTGAGCATACACATCCACAATCTTTCATCCTCCCCTGTTTGGAAGATCTCTCACTATCATCTGAACTTGACTCCTTTGATGAACTAGAAGAACCTGTTGAAATCACCATCTTGGCTGATCTTTTCCACCAATCTAGCTTCTGAGTTCATCATCCAATTTTGACACCTTATCAGACAATTTTGTACATAAAGCCATCAATTCCTTAAATTCCACTCTGCCCTCATCACTTCCAGGTATGTTAACTCCTGTGAGAGGTGAATCATGGGGCATTGACTCATAATTCATCATATGATGGGTTTCTGAGCCACCCTGAATCCAAAAGGTTTTAAGAAACTTTTGACTTAGCAGTATGAACTTGATTTTAATGAAAAATCATACTGCTAACAACCATTTTGAAAGGATTAAGTGTAATAATAGACACTTAATCAAGATTTTGGTTTAGATTAACCTCTGGTTGTGTGAGAACCAATGTATTCAATTATAAATAACTGCCTGTGTACAGATAAACCCATTCAAAGGGCTTTCTTGACAGGGTTTCCAGCTCGTGGCAGTTGTTGCCTCTAACACAAGTGTTAGATTCACATTTGCTCGCTGTTCTTTCTATCAGATGTCCTTAGACTAACTGATTATACTAATTAAAGTATAAAATGATAGAAAGTGAGTTGAGTCAGTTACTATCTGATCAACTAAGCCATTAATTCAAAATGAAATATCATAATAAGCTTCAAGAGAGAAGTTTTAAAGAATTTATTAACTTTGGGTATAAACCCTTGTGAATGAATTCCCAAATTCTGACTATCATTAACCTATTGTGTCAGCAATTTGAATCACCAACTGTTGTTTGTTCACATTTTGCACTTGTAACTTCCTTTGTGCACAAATTTCCATACCTGAAATTGTTAGTCCAAAACCAAAAAAACAAAATGCAAAGCATTTGGTTTATAGCAGTATAATCATTTGACTAACAGTATGAACAAAACAGTCCAAATTTGTACTAGCAGTACAAACTTTTCAATAACAGTACCAATTGACAATACTAGCAGTACAAACTTAATTTATGTACAAAAACCACACAGTTTAAAAATATTAAGGATTAAGCATTCCAATACTGGCTATTAAGTATTGAAATCTTCCTACATCAAAAGCCTTTGTGAGAAGATCTGCAAAGTTATGATCAGAATCAATTTTAACTACTAGAATCAACTTTTCCTCATTGCAGTCTCTAATAAAATGATGCCTAATTTCTACGTGCTTTGTTTTAGAGTGTTGCACTGGATTTTTAGTTATACAAATTGTACTACTATTATCAATATACATGACAGTGTTCATGAAATTGTACCCATAGTCAAGAAGTTGATTTTAAAGCCAAAGCATTTGACCACAGCAACTTGCAGCAGCTACATACTCAGCTTCAGTTGTTGAAGTAGCCACAATTGTTTGCTTCTCACACTGCCATGAAATGAGTCTACATCCAAGGAATTGACATCCTCCAGTTGTTGACTTTCTTTCCAAGCTTGCACCAGCATAATCACTGTCTGAATATGCTACCAGGTCAAAAGGTGATTCCCTAGAATACCATAGACCCAACCTAGGTTGACCCTTGAGATATCTAAAGATCCTTTTGACTGCAGTTAATTGAGAAACCTTATGAGACACTTGAAATCTTGCACAAGCACAAACAGAGAACATGATATCAGGTCTTGATGATGTGAGATACATCAAGGAGCCTATCATAGATCTGTATGTGTGAACATCAACATTTTCTCCATCTACGTCTTTAAGAAGAGGCTTCTCAGGATCCATTGGTGTGCTTGCCACCTTTGTATCAACAAACTAAAATTTTCTTAGAATCTCTGCTACATATTTATCTTGGCTGATAAATATGCCTTCACTTGATTGCTTAACTTGCAAACCCAAAAAGAAAGTAAGTTCCCCCATGGAACTCATCTGAAACTTATCATGCATAAGTTTCTCAAACTCTACACACATCTCCTTCCTTGTAGATCCAAAGATGATATCATCCACATATACCTGAACTAGCAAAAGATCCTTCTTGTGCTTCTTGATGAATAATGTCTGATCAATCTTGCCTCTTTGGAATCCATTCTCTATTAAATAGGAAGCCAGTGTTTCATACCATGCTCTTTGAGAGGACCTGTGACACACGGTTAAGGTGGTTAAACCTTGTATACTTTGTGTGTAATATATATTGAGTTTATATGATTAAGCACGAGGAATTTACTTAACCATACTTAGAAGGTTATGTATGTTATGGAAATGGAAGAATTATATTTGTTACTTAACAATGAACAAAGAAAGTTTTTCACTAAACGATTCAATATTATTCAAAATAATACGAGTGATCTTGTGTTTATCACTAGGGTTACAAAACCTTGAATCTTATGTTACAACTTGTGATTTGTGTTTGTTCAATATTCTTAACAGTTCTAAGTTCTTAGTTGAAGTGTGTGTACAATATCCAAGTCTAAGATCTCTTTTATAGTCCAAGAGATCTTTACAAATTGCTTAAAGTCTTGGCCGACTTACTTGGTTAACTTATGCTTATTGTGTGTCAGTACATAAGATACAACATGTATCTATGTATACAACTTGTTAACTAAGCACATGGAGTAAGATATTATCTACCGTATATGTTTGACCAAAATACAATAAATATCTTTTCGATCTTATCCTATGACTCACTGATCAGCAGTACCATTCTCTACTAGCAGTACCTTCTACTTGAACTAGCAGCACCTTCTTGCTCTAGCAGTACCTTGATGTACTAGCAGTACCTTGATCATGAACTAGCAGTACCTTTGTCTTAGAGTAAATTCTAATACTCTAACTTCTGAATATTTAATTCCCAACAATCCTCCCCTAAACATGTGAATCATTTCAAACATGTTTTTCTGAATTAAATGAGGACTTGAAAAGATCTTTCAAACACTTCATGAATCTGAACTATTCTTCTTATTCTGAACTGTTCTGCTTTGTTCTTCTTTGACTTCAGCAATGTAACACCCCAACCCGGCAAGGGTAAAGATGTCACGTTAATGGTTTCATATCAGATCAAACAAAGCATACAATCAAAAGTAATACAATGGTTCTCAAAGGTTACAAATGAAATCTTGCAATACAAAAGGTTACAAAGGGAAATAAAAGCTGCCTATCAAATCCATAAGTACATCTCTTCTAATGGCTTCTACTCAAAGTCTTCTAGGTCCAAAGTCTCTTCACTCTTACCCAGCTTCCAACTAAAACCTGCCGCGGGAAAAGAAACGCGGCTGAGCTACTAGAGCTCAGTGAACAGATATAACGTAACAAGCAGTAGTATAATGTATAATTTACATGAGTAAAAGAGTGTGGAAGCATGAATACATGGTAAGAATACATGGTGTCATAAGGGAAAGGATAAAGGTGCATGGTAAAGAAAGGTCAGTAATCCACTACGAGCCCATAACATGAAATCATAATCATAATCATAGCCATAAACATGTAGAGGGGAGACCTCTTAGTATCCTGTAAATATGAGGGGTGTCCTCATCATGGGTTGGAGTAGCTAGCTCCCGGAGTGTGAAAGACGTGTATCGCACACACCATCAGTCACCATGAATAACATAACATAACATGAACATGAACAAATCTAGGATGCATCCATACGCCCCAGGTGGCCATAATCTGCCTCTACATAAACATGAATCATAAACATAAACGTGCAGGGACGGGACAGGTCATCACTCTCCTGCCCTAGAGTCATGCCATCGGTGCATCGACTGACATGGACATGAAACCCTCATGCCTAGTGAGTGGCTCGTAGTATCAAACTGAGGGTAAAGGTCAAGTATCATGAATCATGTTTTTAGTTTACTTGCATAGGTCAATATCATGTTTCATAAGTTCATAATCATGGTTCATAAGCAAAGGTTCATAAGCAAAGGTTCATGAATGAAAGGTTCATAATCATAAAAGGTTCAATATCATGATGGTTCAATAATCGGAGTTCATGAATGAAGGGAACATAGCAATGGTATAGGGAACCCTAATATGAATCATAATAGAGAATGAAGGCCTCTTATACAAAGAGCAGAATATCTGTACCTTAGACCGCAAGTGAAAACATAACCGAAATATAAAGATCGGAAGCAAACTCCTTCTTCAGCGAATCTACACGAATTCATGATCGTCTTATTAATAACTCATTTTAAATCAGATTACTTATTTTAGTCGGCTTCTCATTTTTAGTAACTTTCCAAATTTAGTAACTTCCCGAATTAGTAACCTTCCGAATTACAATGACAATTTATTAACTTAAAGCTTAATATTACCAAATATCAAGCAATCTTTAAACATTGTACCAAAAGATGGTGCAATTTCCTTGGATGGAGGAATTGTAAGAGGCAATGATTTCAACAAGTGAAATCATCTATCAGCATGCCTTTGCAAGTGATAAACAAACATAATGAACTGAAATTGAAACTTTCCTTCGTTTGATCTAGATAGAACTTTCTCCTTTAGGAATGCTTCATCCCTTCTAGATATTTGATCCGTTCTAATCATTTTCAACCTCTACATCATCATCTTGTATGCTCTTGTCTTCTCCTTCCATATATTGGTTTATTCTTCCTTTCTGGGCTATTATTTCCTCCCCTGAGATTGTTACCTCCCCTGAAGCAAATAACTTTTGTTTCCTCCCCTTGTTTGGAAGATCTCACTATGTACCTTTGACTGATCTATCAATGTGTAACTTTTGTTGTCAGACAATATTGTACATGAAGCCATCAATTCTTTAAAAGTTTAAGTTGCTGTCCTCATCACTTCTAGGTGTGTTAACTCCTATGAGAGGTGAATCAGTGGACATTTTGATTCAGAATCCATCAATGGATGGTTTTTGTGAATCCTTGAAAAATCCTTTTAAGAAATCATTTTAACTTAGTAGTATGTTCATGATTTTAGAATTGAAAAATCATACTACTTCCAACCATTTTGAAAGAATCAAGTGTATAACAGACACTTAATTATCATTTCGGTTTAAAGCAACCTCTGGTTGTGTGAGAACCAATGTTTTTCAGTTATCACTAACTGCCTGTGAAAAGATAAATCTATTCAAAAGATTTTCTTGACAGGGTTTCCAGCTCATAGTAATTGTTGCCTCCAACACAAGTGTTAGATTCACTTTTACTAGCTGTTCTTTCTATCAGATGTCCTCAGACTTGCACATTATACTTAAAAGTATAAAATGATAGAAAGTGAGTTGTATCAGTTACTATCTGATCAACTAAGTCATCAATTCAATGTGAAATATCATAACTAGATTTCATGAAAGAAGTTTTAAGGAGGTTAAATTCCTAAACTTAGTCCATCATAAACCTATTATGGTCAGCAATTTGATAAGCATTCTGCTGTTCCCATTTCACTTGAAATATCCTTTGTGTTCACATATTCATACCTGAAATAGTTAGTCTAAAACCAAAAGAACAATGTACAAAGTACTTGTCTTGCATTAGTATAATCATAGAACCAACTGTATGAATAACACAATTCAAATTTTGATATATTAGCAGTACCTTATAAATCCAGCAGTACCAACAAAAATTTATGTACAAAAACACATCATATTGAAAATTTAAAGATTAAGCATTCCAATACTTGCTACTAAGTACTGAAACCTTGAAACATCAAAAGCTTTTGTTACCAGATCTGCAAAATTATGCTCTGAAGCAATTTTAAGAACTTGAATTAATCTTTTCTCATTGCAGTCTCTTATAAAGTGATGTCTAATTTCAATGTGTTTTGTTTTAGAGTGTTGTACCGGATTTTTAATAATACAAATTGTACTACTATTATCAATATAAATAACAGTGTTTAAGAAATTGTACCCATAATCAAGGAGTTGGTTTTGAAGCCATAGAACTTGACTAGAGCAACTTGCCGCAGCTATATATTCAGCTTCAGTTGTTGAATTTGCCACACTTGTCTGCTTCTTACACTGCCATGAGACAAGTCTACACCCAAGGAATTGACATCCTCCAGTTGTTGACTTTCTGTCCAAGCTAGCACCAGCATAATCACTATCCGAATATGCTACCAAGTCAAAAGGAGATTCTCTAGAATACCATATACCCAACCTTGGTTGACCTTTGAGATATCTAAAAATTCTCTTGACTGCAGTTAAATGAGAAACCTTTGGAGTAACTTGAAATCTTGCACAAACACAAACAGGAAACATGATATCAGGTCTAGATGATGTAAGGTACATCAAAGAGCCTATCATAGATCTGTAACTGTGTACATCTACATTTTCTCCATCTTCATCTTTCAGAAGGTGCTTCTCAGAGTCCATTGGTGTGCTTGCTATTTTTGAATCAGCAAATTGAAATTTTCTAAGTATCTCTGCAACATATTTGTCTTGACTAATAAATATGCCTTCAGATGATTGCTTAACTTGCAAACCCAAAAAGAATGTAAGTTCTCCCATAGAACTCATCTGAAACTTATCTTTCATAAGCTTCTCAAATTCTAAACACATTTCCTTCCTTGTAGATCCAAAGATAATGTCATCCACATACACCTGTACTAACAGAAGATCCTTCTTGTGCTGTTTGATGAAAAGTGTCTGATCAATCTTTCTTCTTTGAAATCCATTTTCTAATAAGTAGGAAGCTAGTGTTGCATACCAAGCTCTTGGTGCCTGATGAAGGCCATAGAGAGCTTTCACTACTCTGTACACTTTGTTTGGATGTAATGGATCAATGAAACCAGGAGGTTGTGAAACATACACCTCTCTTCCAATTTCACCATATAAAAATGCACTTTTGACATCCATTTGGTAGACTGTGAAGCCTAAAAATGAAGCATAAGCTAGAAACAGCCTAATTGCCTCAATTCTTGCTACTGGAGCATAAACTTCATCATAATCTATTCCTTCTTCTTGTGTGTACCCTTGTGCTACTAGTCTAGCCTTATTCTTGATCACAATTCCTCTTTCATCCCTTTTGTTCTTAAAAACCCATCTAGTGCCAATTACCTTTTCATTCCTAGGTAAATCAACTAGCACCCAAACCTTTTGAATCTTGAACTGAAGAAGCTCTTCTTGCATAGCCTCTAACCAGCTTGAATCATCTAGGGCTGTAAGAATATTCTTTGGTTCCTTTTGAGAGAGAAAACATACAAATAAACAAGAGTTTGAAAGCTCATGTTGTTTTGAAGCATAAAGGGCATCAAGAATCCCTTTTTGGTCTGAAGAGACCAGTTGTCTTCTTGTCTTCACACCAGATTGTATATCTCCAATCACATTATCCAGGGAGTGAACTTTGTGAATCCTTGTGTGTGGGGTAGTAGGAACATGATAAGATTGTGGAAGATTACTCAAATCCACTTCATCTTCTTGGAACTCTGCATCTTTTGAGTGTGAAGGACCAACAGTACCTTCAACTGAACTAACAGTTCCTTCAAATGAACTACCAGTACCTTTAGAAGAACTAGCAGTACCTTGCTCTGACTCGGCAGTACCATCAATATTTAACATATTGTGTTGTTCCTCTGTTCCAACATCTTTTCTTTGAGCCTCAACATCTTCTTTTGCTTTACCAGAAGAAGATTCATCATTGTTTGAAGCTAAATCCACACTGGTACTTGACCACAATGGCATAATGACATCAGATTGATCTTTATCTAACTCCACCTCATTTGTTGCTTGTGAACTTGATAAATTATTAGTTTCTGCAACAACAGGTATATAATTCATAGAATTTGTTAGATAATCAAGATCAAATATCCATTTTGGTCCTTGACCTACTACATTGGATTTGTTTTCCAGAAACTCCACATGTAGTTCTTCTTGTACTTTCTCAGTTCTTAAGTTGTAAACTCTAAAAGCTTTGCTAACAAGAGAATATCCAACTAAGAAACCTTCATCTGCTTTACCATCGAATTTTCCTAAATGGTCTAAGGTATTGAGAATTGTCACATGACATCCAAAAGGTCTAAGAAATCCTATTGCAGGAGTTCTACCATTAAAGAGTTCATATGATGTCTTATTGTGAGGCTGCACAACTAAAACTCTATTTTGAACATAGCAAGCAGTGTTAATTGCCTCTGCCCAAAAGATTATAGGTAGCTTAGAATCAGCTAACATTGTTCTAGCAGCTTCAATTAGTGTTCTATTCTTTCTTTCAACCACTCCATTCTGTTGTGGTGTTCTAGCAACACTATATTCTCTCCTAATACCTTTTTCTTTGCAGAAATCATCCATAACTCTATTTTTAAATTTTGTCCCATTATCACACCTAATGACTTTTAGTTTCTTGCTTACTTGGTTTTCTATCAATGTAATGAAGTCCTTAAGGATGCTTGATGTCTCATCCTTAGTGGCTAAAAAGAAAACCCATGTAAATCTGCTATAGTCATCAGTTATAACAAGACAATATTTTTTATGTTGCATACTCCTTACTGAAACAGGTCCAAATAAGTCCATATGAAGCATAAACAATGACTGATTGATAGAGTTAAAAATCTTGGGCTTACAAGTGGCTTTGTGTTGTTTGCCTTTTAGACAAGCAATGCATGTTTGATCATTTTCAAATCTTTTGTGAGGTAAACCTCTTACCAAACCATTCTTAACAATTTTATTTATGGTTTTGAAGTTAATATGACCAAGCCTTCTATGCCATAACATTGATTCATCCAATGTGGCCTTTGATACAAGACAAGTTAAATACTTTTTAGGAATAATGTTCTTCATATCAACACTATACATATTGGCCTTTCTAGGAATTCTAAGAAGTACTTGATTTTCATCAGGCATCTTAAAATCCTTAGATAGAACAAGACATTCAGTGTCAGTAAAAAGGACATTGTTCTTTTTGTCACACATTTGTGAAACACTAAAAAGATTATACTTTAGCTCTTGTACATAGTACACATTTTCAAAATCTAAATTTCTGGTTTTAATAGTACCTTTACCAGAAATTTTGCCATGAAAACCACCTCCAAAGGTAACATATCCTCCATTGAATTCTTGAAAATCTGAAAGATAAGACATGTTGCCTGTCATGTGATTGGAACATCCACTATCTGAGTATCCTTGATCTTGATGATCAATAGAATGTTCCTGCACACAAATAAGAGTGTTAGTTTTCTTTGGGGATCCAAGCCATTACTGACTTGGATCTGCCTCTTGCATCAATGTAATTTAATCTTTTAAGGACTGTTGATGCAACATTGGATTTTTGAATCTAACATGCTGAGGCCTTAACAGCATTTGCCCTATTACCCTTAGCAGTAGAGTGAATAACATGCTTAGCAGAGTCTGCTAGCTTTGTAGTTGAACTCTTTGGTCTCCAAATTTGTTTGTGGACCACTGCTTTTGTTTGAATGGGTCTTAGAACAGTTTTAGATGCATGTATGAAAGTTGTTTTTGCATCCTTAGCTGTTGATTTTGGGTTAACAGTCACCAAAGGTCTAACAGTACCTTTTGATCTACCCGTACCTTTAATTTGAACTGGCAGTACCTTTTTGTATGTATTAGCAGGACCTTTTTGTTTGTCAGGACCTTTGGGTCCAGACTTGTTTGAGACTGTTCTGGGTTTTGTTCTATGAGTGTTAGAGTGAAAAAGAGTTTGAGGAGTTTGCCTTTTGTAGTTCACCCTATTGTTTTCATACCCAGTTACCCTTTGGTTGCAGAAAGCTGCAAGATGGTCAAAACTACCACATGTATAACAAGCTTTATTGTAAAATGCAAAGTCATCACCTAATTGGTTTGACTTGAGGTTGTTCCAATTCCTTTGGTTACCTCTGGGCTTGTTTGTAGTTCTATATTGTTCACAATATCTAACTGGTTTCCTAACAGTCTTAACATTTGACTTAGGCCTGTTAGTGTTGTGATTGACTATCTTAGGAATACTTGTTCCTACTTTCTTAACCAATACAGGTTTAGACATAACCTGTTCTTCTTCATCATTATCACTATCAGTTGTACAATCTTCAACAACTATAGTTTCTCCTTTCTTAACAAAGGACACCTTATCCTGATAAGATAAAGTTTTATCTAAACTTTTACTTACCTTTTCTATCTTAGGACTCTTAGTGGCCTTAGAACCATATTCCATGATTGGTTCTTGAAACTCAGCTAATCCTGTGTGTGCTAAATCAATACCTGGAGGTGAATGAACACCTCTGTATGGTGGGGGTACAGACTTAAATCCAACACCAGAATTAACCTTATCAATAACTTGGGCTTCCCAAAGCTTATTGAATCCTTCTGAGGAATGAGCTAAAACATCCACAGAAACCTTTACATTTTCTCTTTCATTTTTGTGTTTAGCTAATGAATCATTCAACTCAATAATACACTCATCTCTGATCTTAATGTCATTTTTTAGTATATTGATGTCATTAGTAAAATGAGATTCATTATCTTTAAAATGTAAGACTTGTTTTTCTAAAACAGCTAGACCTCTTTTGTGATTAGCCAAATTAAAAAGAGAATTTAGTAGCTCTTCTCTATGAGCTTCAAATCTCTTATTAAGGTCTTCATAAGCTTTAAGATTAGGACATGATTCAGTACAAGATGTAATATTGTTTACCTCTGAATCAGAATGGGCCATTAGAGCAAATTCATTGGCCAAAAGAGCAGCATTTGGTGGTGCATCCTCTTCAATAGCCATAGAGCTCCAATCATAACCAATACCATCAATAGCCAACATAGCCTTTGGCTCTTCAACAGTAACTTCCTTTCTCCTATCTTGCTTATACCATGTGTTTCTATTCTCCTGCTTTCTTGGGCTTCTACACTCCTTAGCAAAGTGTCCTAACCTATGACAGTTGAAACACTCCACTTTCTTTTTATCAAACCCAGCAGTATCATTACCATATATGGTAATTTGCTTCCCAGTTCTCTGCCAATGCTTCTTGGCCCTCATGCTGAGCAAAGCAACCTGCCATTTGATGTCCATCTCTTCCAAATCATCACCATCAACCTGCTCAAGGTCTTCATGATTTAGAGGAGAACCACTAGACTGACTAGATATGAATACATAGAATGCTGGATCACCAAGTCCTGCAACAGTCTTTTGTGCACTAGTAGAAGGACCACCATTTGTAGCATTAGAAACACCTTCAACTTCTTCTACCTCTTCAGACCTACCAATACTAGGAGATGACAAAAGTGCCACGTTCCCAGAACTAGTACTATAAATTCCAGACTTTCTAAGACTTTGTTCAACAATTTTGAAGTTGTTGTACAAATCATTGAGCTTCATTGTTTCAATGTCTGGTTTGTTCATCCAGATAATAACATGAGTATGGAACTCATCAGGTAGACTTCTCAAAAACTTCATGTTGAGATCTTCCTTCTCTGTCTCAACACCTAACACAGCTAACTGACTGACAAGCTTATGCAACCTTGAGAAAAGCTTATCAAGAGACTCATTACTAAAAGCAGTAAAGTTTTCAAATTGTTGCTTTAGTAGTGTCTTCTGTGTCTTTTTGGTAGTTTCATTACCACCAAAATATGCACAAATCTCTTCAAAAAGAGTTTTTGCATCAAGATACTTGTTAAATGATAGCATCTGCTCACTAGGAATGGTCATAAGCAGCAAATTTCTTGCTTTCTGATCATTTCTCTTCAGTATCTTTTCTTCATTTGACACTGGTCCAGTATTTCTTTTCCTACTTGTTTTACCTTCTAGGACAACCTCTGAATAGCTTGGTGAAAAAGAATCACCATATATAATGATATCCCAAAGAGTGTAATCTTGGACCATGAAATATTGCTCAATTCACATCCTCCATAACTCAAACTCATTAGGTTTGATCATGGGCAACTTTGCAGCAACATTTGTTTGAACATCATGTGCATCCATTTCTGTTTCTTCTAATTCAATTATATCAGCCTGAGCTCTAATACCAACTGAGAGGACCTGTGACACACGGTTAAGGTGGTTAAACCTTGTATACTTTGTGTGTAAGATATATTGAGTTTATATGATTAAGCACGCGGAATTTACTTAACCACACTTAGAAGGTTATGTATGTTATGGAAATGGAAGAATTATATTTGTTACTTAACAATGAACAAAGAAAGTTTTTCACTAAACGATTCAATATTATTCAAAATAATACGAGTGATCTTGTGTTTATCACTAGGGTTACAAAACCTTGAATCTTATGTTACAACTTGTGATTTGTGTTTGTTCAATATTCTTAACAGTTCTAAGTTCTTAGTTGAAGTGTGTGTACAATATCCAAGTCTAAGATCTCTTTTATAGTCCAAGAGATCTTTACAAATTGCTTAAAGTCTTGGCCGACTTACTTGGTTAACTTATGCTTATTGTGTGTCAGTACATAAGATACAACATGTATCTATGTATACAACTTGTTAACTAAGTACATGGAGTAAGATATTATCTACCGTATATGTTTGACCAAAATACAATAAATATCTTTTCGATCTTATCCTATGACTCACTGATCAGCAGTACCATTCTCCACTAGCAGTACCTTCTACTTGAACTAGCAGTACCTTCTTGCTCTAGCAGTACCTTGATGTACTAGCAGTACCTTGATCATGAACTAGCAGTACCTTTGTCTTAGAGTAAATTCTAATACTCTAACTTCAGAATATTTAATTCCCAACACTCTTGGTGCCTGATGAACGCCATAAAGAGCCTTGACAACCTTGTACACCTTATCTGGATGTTGTGGATCAATAAAACCTGGAGGTTGTGAGACATAAACCTCTTCTTCAATAGTACCATATAAGAAGGCACTCTTGACATCCATTTGATAAACTGTGAAGCCCATAAATGAAGCATAGGCTAGGAATAATCTAGTTGCTTCAATTCTTTCTATAGGAGCAAAAACCTCTTCATAGTCTATACCTTCCTCTTGTGTGTACCCTTGGGCTACAAGTCTAGCTTTGTTTCTTATCACTATGCCCCTTTCATCCATTTTGTTCCTGAAAACCCATTTAGTGCCAATTACCCTCACACCTTTGGGTAAATCAACTAGCACCCAAACCTTTTGAATTTTAAATTGTAGAAGCTCCTCTTGCATAGCTTCTACCCAGCTTGAATCATCTAAGGCTTTGAGAACATTCTTGGGTTCTGCTTGTGAGAGGAAACATACAAATAAGCAAGAGTTTGCATACTCATGCTGCTTTGATGCATAAAGAGCATCAAGAAGCCCTTGTTGGTCTAAAGACATAAGTTGCTTCCTTGTCTTCACTCCTGATTACATATCTCCAATCACATTATCCAGGGAGTGGACTTTGTGAATCCTTGTGTGTGATGTAGTAGGAACTTGATAGTCAGGTAGGAGATTGTTGAAATCCACCTCATCTTCTGAGGTGTAGTAGGAACTTGATAGTCAGGTGGGAGATTGTTGAAATCCACCTCATCTTTTGAGAAATCTGCTTCATTTGAGTCTGATGGGCCAGCAGTAGAAACATTTGGCCTAGCAGTAGAAACATTTGGCCGAGCAGTAGTAACATTTGGCCTAGCATTATCAAGTTGAGTTTCAGCAGTACTATCATCATTAGTACTGTTAACTTGATTTTCTTGTTCCTCAGTTCCATCTTCCTTGCTTTCACCTTCAATCCCTTCTTTAGCTTTATCAGAAGAAGGTTCACCATTCATTGAAGTTGAATCCACACTTGTCCATTGATGCGTGGTTTTGCGACCTTACAACAGGTTTTACCTCTCGAGGGATCTCAAGAGGCTTGCAATCCCCACCAGGCAGTGTACCTGACCGATGTAGTATAGTGTAGTGGCAAGTACCGGGGGATTGATTGTTCTCTAGGGGAATAGTGTCGTTAGGATTGAAAAACTACTCTAATAGGTCTAAGGGTGAGGGAAGATTCTTTTTGTATTTTTATATTTTTTATAAAAGCAAGTAAAATCTCTGGTTTGAAGGAGTGGGCGGAATTAGTTGCTAGTCAACTAACCCAAATAACTACAATTGTAAATAAAATAAAATAACTGAAAATGAAAAGGTTGTGGAACTTATATGGAGAAAAATGTGTTTACTTAGATTTCCTTACTCCCTAACTATCTTTTACCGGTTGATTAGTGTGTATTAATTGCGTGGATGACGGGTGTATTCCTTAATACCAATCATGGGGTGGCATACGTATTTCCCCAACTCTATAAGCTCCTACTTCACTCCTATGTCGAGCCGGCTAAGAAGCTCCTAACATGGGATCACTAGAATTCGCTCATGCATTAAATACAACCATAAAAACCTTAGTACGCATTTGTTCATGTTTCTTAAGACGTTCAAGCAAGTTACCGTATAGGAGGTTAGCCAGTTTTCTTAAGCCTAACATAGATAAACAATCATCCAATACAACTAATAACACACTAACAACCAATAATCAATAGTTAGTGATGCGTGGGTTTTGCAACCTTACAACAGGTTTTACCTCTCAAGGGATCTCAAGAGGCTTACAACCCCACCAGGCAGTGTACCTGACCGATGTAGTATAGTGTAGTGGTAAGTACGGGGGATTGATCGTTCTCCACAGGGAATAGTGTTCGTTAGGTGTGAAAGGCTACTCTAATTAGGTCTAAGGGTTGAGGAAGATTCTTTTTTTATGTTTTTATATTTTATGAAAGCAAGTAAAATCTCGGGTTTTGAAGGAGTGGGCGGAATTAGTTGCTAGTCAACTAACCCAATTTACTACAAATGCAAATAAAATAAAATAACAAAAATGAAAAGTGGTGAGAAACTTATGTGTGGAGAAATGTGTTTACTTAGATTTCCTTACTCCCTAACTATCTTTTACCGGTTAATTAGTGTGTATTAGTCGCGTGGATGACGGGTGTATTCCTTAATACCATTCGTGGGGTGGCGTACTTACTTCCCCAAACTCTACAAGCTCCTACTTCACTCCTATGTCGAGCCGGCTAGGAAGCTCCTAACATGGGATCACTAGAATTCGCTTGTGCATTAAATACAACCATAAAAACCTTTAGTACGCATTTGGTTCATGTTTCTTAAGACGTTCAAGCAAGTTACCGAATAGGAAGTTAGCCAGTTTTCTTAAGCCTAACATAGATAAACAATCATCCAATACAACTAACAACACACTAACAACCAATAATCAATAGCTAGGTTTCATTAGATCTAAGCAAACACAAGATAAAATTAGCCTAACATGTTAAACAAAAGACAAGCATAAGATAGAATCAAACAACACATAGACATATTGAATGATTAATTGATAACTTATCTTTCAATGAAACATGGAAGATCTCAAGGCAAGAAGCCCTGAAAAAGTAGCTAAAATCGTCTTAGGGTTTTATCCCAAAATTCCCCACACTAAGCTCTCCTTAATGACAAAAAATTAGAAAACTTTATATAGACTTTGACATCTGACGGCGTCACCTTATGCATTGTGACGCCGTCACCTCGCCGCTTTTAGGGTTCCCGGGTGACCTTCTTGACGCCGTCCCTCTTTAGCTCTTCAAAAATCCATTCTGGCTTATCAAGGCTTGACGCCGTCGGACCTATAACGTGACGCCGTCCCTCTTTGATTTAAGCCGTGACGCCCTTGATTTAGTTAAAGCGTGACGCCGTCAGAATTCTCATGCAAACTCACTGGCCCGTCATGAGTAAATTTCACATCCAACTTTTCTTGCCAAAGCATGACGCCGTCTGGAGTTAATTTTGACGCCGTCAAAGGTGACTTTCAGCACAATTTTGAGACTTTGCCGTTTTCTTCACTTTTATGCTCCAAAAACGTCCAAAATGCCTCCTTTTCCAGATTTCTCCTCAAAAGTACCTAAAATGACAAAAGGAACGATTTAGGGCAATATTTGATCAAATAAATACGATTTATGGCTTAAATGACCCCTTAAAAGCGGTACACTTTTTGCTTCATCAAATACCCTTACACTTGAGATTTGCTTGTCCTCAAGCAAATGCGCTTTTATTCTAATCAAAATACAAATTAGGGGTCATTTAATGCAAACATAAAAGTAATTACAACAAATAATCGTTCCACTTCAATCATAATAAGCACGGAGATTACATACTAGCACCTCACAAGTAGTGTTTAGATACTCACATCTCTCAAGTGTCATCAAAATAAATCTCATAAATGAAAACGGATAATATCTCTCACTACCTGTCATAGCAAATAGATTACCATAGGCTTGGGAAAGGATCGAAAACCTCCTCCACTAGGCGTAAGCACCTAAGATAAACTATCAAAGAGGGCTTTTAAATGGGTTATAATGTTAGGTGTAGGGAAAAGGAAAACACGGCTTTGTTGGACACGGGATATTTTACTGGTGGCGAGTTAAAGATCTTGATCAATTACATGTACTATACAATGTTGCTAAGCCAAGACTAGACTCAATCTTAAGCTAAAAATGAAATAACAAAAACAAAAACATAAAACAAACATAAAATGAAACGGGATGGTAGTCCGTATGTTTTTTCTCTTTTTCTTTTTCTCATTTTTTTGTATTTTTCTTGATTTTTTCGATTTTTTTTTTTTTTTTTTTTTTTTTTTTTTTTTTTTTTTTTTGCATACACTTTTACCCTACCATCCAAAATAATACATCATAGGGGCATTGCATCCCCCTTACACTTGAACTTTTACATAACTTTACAATTAACTAATCTAATGACTCGAATTAAGATAATTGAAAAACTTGGAGTACTTTTAAAACATTTAGCACATATGGGGGTAATAAATGATGTTCTTCCCCATTACTCCATTACACTAGTACTTTACCCATAAGTCCCAATCGTCCCAAAACAATATGTACAAGGATATGACTCGACTTAGCAACCATGTAATCAACTAGATAATTAACTTGGGTTTAAACAAATGTTGTCACAATAATGCACTAAAAATGAGTGCATACAAGGTAGGCTAAGGCGATTTGGGTGTACATTTAAGTGGGGTGTAACAAATTCTTCTCTTAAGTAAGATGCTTAAAGGTCGAAACGAAAAGATAGGCTCTGAGGGGTGTACTAGGGGTATCGTGTACTAAAAATGAGTACAACGCAAAGGGTGTGGGGGAATTACTTGACCAATGTAGCCAAAGTAATTATAACAAAAACACAGGTGTAAAACAATGGGTTAATCCTAATGCCTCTTATCATGTAGTAAATCTAACTACACGAATGTAGTCTCACTTGTGGCCTCGGAATGGTCCTAACGCAAGTTCTAGAATCTAAGTGCTACCGGTACACACATCATAGCATAAATGCTTTTCCTACCAATTCTAGGGGCGAACCTCACATATTTGGGGGTGGAAAATTTTTTAGTGGTACGGTTTTTTGTGCTAGTCATATAACTCCTATCCGTGAGACGCTCATTAAGATCAAAGTTTCACTCCTATATGTTGTAAAAAATTTTAAATTTGGCACTAAAATTACCTTAACAAGTATTTCTCTCAGTTTTATTACACATCTACTATTAAACAAACAAAAATCAAGCGCAATTGTATTCTCTAAAATCGTACTTTTACCCTCCCCTTACACTTAAGATGAACATTGTCCCCAATGTTCAAATAACAAGATGTAAAAGAAAAAAAGTAAAAGAATGAAATCAAATACTCCCCTGATTCGCTCGTTGGATAATGAAATTACACGGTTAAATCTTCCTCCAAAGAGAATGTTGAAGCTCCATGACTAATGCATCGCCATAAGCTTGATTCAAAACATTTCCTTGTCCAAAATAACCTGTTAAACCTGAGAAAACAAACACGAAAACCTGCATAACATCGGCGGGAAAAATCTATATATAAGGATATAATGCTTGTGGAATGATAATTTTGCAGATTCCTGGAGATTATAAGTTGGAGATTTTAATAAAAACTTTTTAAAAAACAAAAATTTCAAAAATTTCTGAAAATTAAATCTGACGCCGTCAGGTTATAACCCCTGACGCCGTCAGAAATGACCTGACAAAAATTTTCGTTTTAAGTTTCCGGAAAATTTCTGGAAAAACCTTTACCTTACTTCCTGGAAATTCTGCAAAACATCAATATGACTCGATACAAACATTTGACTCAAACAAATACGGATATGTATGTTAATTTATTATTATTACGATTCATGTTCATATGTGTTCTAATAAACCGATTTAGATTTCCCTTACACTTAACTTTTGCAAAATACCTTTATATGTAGTTAAGACGAAGTTAAAAACAAAATAAAGCATTTTCACAAATTAGTTTTTGAACATGAATCAATAAGAATAAAAATTAAACACACATACGGAAACAAATAAAAACAAACAAACAAATAAATAAACACACAAAGCAAATAAAACAAATAAAGATTGGGTTGCCTCCCAAGAAGCGCTTTTCTTTATTAACGAGTCTTGTAGCTAGACTCAAAGTCACGCTACCCTATGTAAGTAAGCTCGTCATCAAGGACGTCTTTAGGGTTAAGCTTGGATTGAAGTTTCCTATTGGTCCGCTCAGTACGATATGTCTTTTCAAACTTCTCTCCATCCGGGTCATACAATGTCATCTTGATATGCCATGACCCATCTCCATCATTGGGTGGTTTATCCCAATTCCACTTATGATCATCTTCCTCACAAATCCACTTATTCAATCCTAGGTTAATTGGCAAAACTCCTAGGAAATCAATCATCCTTCTAAAAACTAGAGGGTCTTCAAATGGATCCAATTCGGTGTCCCTAGCCAAGAGTTGCTCTACCGAATGCGTTCGGTTAACAAAGTCCTCTTCTAGGTAAAATGGGCGTTGGGGTCCTATGAAGTCTCTATCAATCCAAGGTCCATATCTAGATGGTCTCCTATTTAATTCTAACCAATGGGGTGTCGGTTCCTCACTAGTATCATAGGCGTGTTTCTTAACATCATAGACTGACCAAGTATCTCCTTCTCCTACCGCTATCTTAGATTCCTTACAATCAATCATAGCACTAGCGGTCGCCAAAAATCCTCTACCTATCAACAAGGGGCATGTAGGGTCGCTAACCATATCAAGGACGTGGAAATCGGCTAAAATGGTTAGCTTTCCAATGTGTACTAACACGTCCTTAACTACTCCAACCGGGTAAGCAACACTTCCATCCGCTAAGCCTATTATCACCTCGGTTTCTTCAAGTTTTCCAAGTTTTAAAGAGGTGTAGAGAGGTAACGGAAGTAGGTTAAGGCTTGATCCAAGATCGGCTAATGTGTCATAAGCCTCCGAATTACCGATCTTGCAAGGTAGAACAAATAAGCCCGGATCATCTAACTTCTTAGGTAGCTTGTTTTGAACAAAGGCGGTCCCTTTTTCGCCTAACTTGAGCTTCTTCTCATCAACAACCGGACTTTCAAGGTGGAGCTCCTTGAATTCATTGTCAAGGTTTTGAGTGGGAGGTGTTTCAACTATGTTGTTGACCAATTTGGATGTCATAACTTCTTGGTCACTTGGAATGATTTGGGTTTGTTTGAAACACGTGCTCATGGAATTGACCGAATAATATTGTGGACAAGAACTAGGGGACGAAACCGATGAAATAGCGTTGACGTTTAGTTTCGGGTTCTTGACCGGGTTGCTAGGGAGTGCTCCCATTTCTCGGTCATTGAGGGCTTTCAACAAGGTGTCAATCTTGTCGGTCATCTCGCTTTGTTTTTGTTTGAAATCGGCTTCAAACTTGGCTAAACGAGCTTCTTGAGATGCCATAAATTGAGACATCAATCCTTCAAAGTTATTGGTACTACCATTGCCGGAAGGATTGTTGTTGAAAGTACGGTTCGAGTTGGAACCGCTTGATTGGAAACGATTAGGTGGGTTGGAAGAATTGGGTTGTTGTGTGTTTTGGTTTTGTTTCCACCTAAGGTTCGGGTGATTTTTCCATGAGGGGTTGTATGAATCACCATAATGGTTTGGCTCGGGCTTGAAAGTGTACCACTTGTCTCCCGCTCCGTCGGTACGCGAGGATGCGTAGTCCGCAAAAGCTTGTTCGGGGAGTTCCATGCAATCACGAGTGTCGTGGGGACCACTACATAATTCACATGAAGAAGTGATTTTGTTCACTTGGCTTGAAGGTTTAGGAGCCTCGTAGGATTTCATGAGAAACTTGACTTGGTCTTCAAGTTCTATGATCCTACGGTCGGAAGTGCTTGAATTGTTAGAAGGCAAAGATATTGCCTTGACCGTTTTATTCAAATCACGGGGATCACTCCAACTTTCGTTGTCATAAAGAGCAAGATCCTCTAGGAGAGCCCATGATTGTTCCGCACTTAGATCACGTAGCTTGCCACCGGCCGATTGGTCAATGGTTTGCCTTGTGGAGAGATTGATATGGTCATAGAAGATTTGGACTTGGAGCCAAAGTTCTATGCCATGGTGAGGGACTTTTTGGAGTAAGTCCTTGAATCGAGTCCATGCCTCGTAGAGAGTTTCGCCTTGACGTTGTTGGAACATCAAGATATCATTCCTTAGCTTGGTAGTTCTTCCCGGTGGGAAAAACTGAGCAAGGAAACGAGTGGTGAGATCATCCCAAGAGGTGATGGATCCTGCGGGTTGACGTTCTAGCCACTGACTAGCTTGGTCCCGCAGAGAGAATTGGAAGAGACGCAATCGGGTCGTCTCTCGAGTGGCAACATCAAGGTCTATAGAATCAACGATTTTAAGAAAGTCCTTGAGATGTTGATTAGGATCTTCAGAACGAAGTCCATGGAATGCGCATCCGCTTTGCACCAACCGGATGGTGTCGGATCGCAAGGGTGTGATATTGGCTCCTTGAGTGAGCTCAATGGTGTTTCGATAGCCGTGGTGGCTAGGACGGGAATACTCTCCTAAAGTACGGGCTCTAGGAGGTGGTGGTGGTTGTTGTGGTGGTGGGTTGTGGGGGTTAAGGATATTACCATCTTCCATGATGTCGGACGGTAATGGTTACGAACAAAGACACGAAGAAAATAGATAGACTAAAGAAAACCTAGAAAAATAAAATAAAAATCTCACTAGAAAGGAATCTAGTGAGTAGACCTAATAGAAATAAAAATTCAACCTAAACAATAACTATTCCCCGGCAGCGGCGCCAAAAACTTGATGCGTGGGTTTTGCAACCTTACAACAGGTTTTACCTCTCAAGGGATCTCAAGAGGCTTACAACCCCACCAGGCAGTGTACCTGACCGATGTAGTATAGTGTAGTGGTAAGTACGGGGGATTGATCGTTCTCCACAGGGAATAGTGTTCGTTAGGTGTGAAAGGCTACTCTAATTAGGTCTAAGGGTTGAGGAAGATTCTTTTTTTATGTTTTTATATTTTATGAAAGCAAGTAAAATCTCGGGTTTTGAAGGAGTGGGCGGAATTAGTTGCTAGTCAACTAACCCAATTTACTACAAATGCAAATAAAATAAAATAACAAAAATGAAAAGTGGTGAGAAACTTATGTGTGGAGAAATGTGTTTACTTAGATTTCCTTACTCCCTAACTATCTTTTACCGGTTAATTAGTGTGTATTAGTCGCGTGGATGACGGGTGTATTCCTTAATACCATTCGTGGGGTGGCGTACTTACTTCCCCCCAAACTCTACAAGCTCCTACTTCACTCCTATGTCGAGCCGGCTAGGAAGCTCCTAACATGGGATCACTAGAATTCGCTTGTGCATTAAATACAACCATAAAAACCTTTAGTACGCATTTGGCTCATGTTTCTTAAGACGTTCAAGCAAGTTACCGAATAGGAAGTTAGCCAGTTTTCTTAAGCCTAACATAGATAAACAATCATCCAATACAACTAACAACACACTAACAACCAATAATCAATAGCTAGGTTTCATTAGATCTAAGCAAACACAAGATAAAATTAGCCTAACATGTTAAACAAAAGACAAGCATAAGATAGAATCAAACAACACATAGACATATTGAATGATTAATTGATAACTTATCTTTCAATGAAACATGGAAGATCTCAAGGCAAGAAGCCCTGAAAAAGTAGCTAAAATCGTCTTAGGGTTTTATCCCAAAATTCCCCACACTAAGCTCTCCTTAATGACAAAAAATTAGAAAACTTTATATAGACTTTGACATCTGACGGCGTCACCTTATGCATTGTGACGCCGTCACCTCGCCGCTTTTAGGGTTCCCGGGTGACCTTCTTGACGCCGTCCCTCTTTAGCTCTTCAAAAATCCATTCTGGCTTATCAAGGCTTGACGCCGTCGGACCTATAACGTGACGCCGTCCCTCTTTGATTTAAGCCGTGACGCCCTTGATTTAGTTAAAGCGTGACGCCGTCAGAATTCTCATGCAAACTCACTGGCCCGTCATGAGTAAATTTCACATCCAACTTTTCTTGCCAAAGCATGACGCCGTCTGGAGTTAATTTTGACGCCGTCAAAGGTGACTTTCAGCACAATTTTGAGACTTTGCCGTTTTCTTCACTTTTATGCTCCAAAAACGTCCAAAATGCCTCCTTTTCCAGATTTCTCCTCAAAAGTACCTAAAATGACAAAAGGAACGATTTAGGGCAATATTTGATCAAATAAATACGATTTATGGCTTAAATGACCCCTTAAAAGCGGTACACTTTTTGCTTCATCAACCAATAATCAATAGTTAGGTTTCATTAGATCTAAGCAAACACAAGATAAATCTAGCCTAGCATGTTAATTAAAAGACAAGAACAAGATATAATCAAACAACACATAGACATATTGAATGATTAATTGATTACTTATCTTCAATTAAACATGGGAGATCCAAGGGTATAAAACCCTTAAAAATGGCAGAAAATTCGTCTTAGGGTTTCTCCTCACAAAGTTGCACCCTAATGACTAAAAATTGCAAAACTATATATAGAATTTAGGGGCTGACGGCGTCACGTTGTAGGAGGTGACGCCGTCACCTCGCCACGGCTAGGGTTCCCGGATGGTCTTCCTGACGCCGTCCCTCTTTAATCCTCCAAAATCCACTCTGGCGCGTCAAGGGTTGACGCCATCACAATTGTGCTTGACGCCGTCTCTCTTTAACTTAAACCGTGACAGCCTTGATCACCTTAAAGGGTGACGCCGTCAGACTTCCATTGTAAAACTTTCTGGCGCGTCACGTGTATTTGTCATATCCACCTCTTTTGCCAAGCCGTGACGCCGTCAGGAGCAATCCTTGACGCCGTCACGTTACTTTTCCAGCAGCTTTGGAGACTTTGTCGTTTTCTTCACTTTTATGCTCCAAAAACGTCCAAAATGCTTCCTTTTCCAGATTTCTTCTCCAAAGTACCTAAAATGACAAAAGGAACGATTTAGGGCAATATTTGATCAAATAAATACGATTTAGGGCTTAAATGACCCCCTAAAAGCGGTACACTTTTCGCTTCATCAAATACCCTTACACTTGAGATTTGCTTGTCCTCAAGCAAATGCGCTTTTATTCTAATCAAAATACAAGTTAGGGGTCATTTAACGCTAATATAAAAGTAATTACAACAAATAGTCGTTCCACTTTAATCATAATAAGCACGGAGATTACAAACTAGCACCTCACAAGTAGTGTTTAGATACTCACATCTCTCAGGTGTCATAAAAGTATATCTCATAAATGAAAATGGATAATATCTCTCACTACCTGTCATAGCAAATAGATTACCATAGGCTTGGGAAAGGGTCAAAAACCTCCTCCACTAGGCGTAAGCACCTAAGATAAACTATCAAAGAGGGCTTTTAAACGGGTTATAACGTTAGGTGTAGGGATATGATAAACACGGTTTTGTTGGATAAGGGATATTTTACTGGTGGCCAGTTAAAGATCTTGATTAATTACATGTACAATATGGCGTTGCTAAGCCAAGACTAGACTCGACTTAAGCTAAAAACAAAATAACAAAAACATAAAATAAACATAAAATGAAACGGGATGGTAGTCCATATGTTTTTTCTACTTTTCTTTTTCTCATTTTTTTGTATTTTTCTTGATTTTTTCGATTTTTTTTTGATTTTTTTTTTCATACACTCTTGCCCTACCATCCAAAATAATACATCGTAGGGGCGTTGCATTCCCCTTACACTTGAACTTTTACATAACTTCACAAATAACTATTCTAATGACTCGAATTAAGATAATCGAAACACTTGGAGTACTTTTAAAATATTTAGCACATATGGGGGTAATAATGTTGTTCTTCCCCCTTACTCCATTACACTAGTACTTTACCCATGAGTCCCAATCGTCCCAAAAAAATATGTACAAGGATATGACTCGACTTAGCAACCATGTAATCAATTAGATAATTAACTTGGGGTTTAAACAAATGTTGTCACAATAATGCACTAAAAATGAGTGCATACAAGGTAGGCTAAGGCGATTTGGGTGTACATTTAAGTGGGGTGTAACAAATTCTTCTCTTAAGTAAGATGCTTAAACACGAAAACCTGCATAACATCGGCGGGATAAATCTATATAAGGATATAATGCTTGTGGAATGATTATTTTGCAGATTCCTGGAGTTTATAAGTTAGAGATTTAATAAAAACTTTTTATGATTCCGGTAGAAAAACAAAACTTTCAAAAATTTCAGAAAATTAAAACCTGACGCCGTCAGAAATGATCTGACAGAATTCTCATGTTAAGTTTCCGGAAAATTTCTGGAAAAACCTATACCTTACTTCCTGGAATTCCTGCAAAACATCATTATGACTCGATACAAGCATTTGACTCAAACAATTACTAATATGTATGTTAATTTAATATTGTTATGATTCATGTTCATTTGTTCTAATGAACCGATTTGGATTTCCCTTACACTTATCTTTTGCAAAATACCTTTATATGTAGTTAAGACGAAGTTAAAAACAAGATAAAGCATTTTCACAATTTAGTTTTGAACATGAATCAATAATAATAAAAATTAAACATACATACGGAAGCAAATAAAATCAAACAAACCCGTGGTTTTGCGACCTTACAACAGGTTTTACCTCTCGAGGGATCTCAAGAGGCTTGCAATCCCCACCAGGCAGTGTACCTGACCGATGTAGTATAGTGTAGTGGCAAGTACCAGGGGATTGATCGTTCTCTAGGGGAATAGTGTCGTTGGGATTGAAAAACTACTCTAATAGGTCTAAGGGTGAGGGAAGATTCTTTTTGTATTTTTATATTTTTTATAAAAGCAAGTAAAATCTCTGGTTTGAAGGAGTGGGCGGAATTAGTTGCTAGTCAACTAACCCAAATAACTACAATTGCAAATAAAATAAAATAACTGAAAATGAAAAGGTTGTGGAACTTATATGGAGAGAAATGTGTTTACTTAGATTTTCTTACTCCCTAACTATCTTTTACCGGTTGATTAGTGTGTATTAATTGCGTGGATGACGGGTGTATTCCTTAATACCAATCGTGGGGTGGCGTACGTACTTCCCCAACTCTATAAGCTCCTACTTTACTCCTATGTCGAGCCGGCTAAGAAGCTCCTAACATGGGATCACTAGAATTCGCTCATGCATTAAATACAACCATAAAAACCTTAGTACGCATTGGTTCATGTTTCTTAAGACGTTCAAGCAAGTTACCGTATAGGAGGTTAGCCAGTTTTCTTAAGCCTAACATCGATAAACAATCATCCAATACAATTAATAACACACCAACAACCAATAATCAATAGTTAGGTTTCATTAGATCTAAGCAAACACAAGATAAATCTAGCCTAGCATGTTAATTAAAAGACACGAACAAGATATAATCAAACAACACATAGACATATTGAATGATTAATTGATTACTTATCTTCAATTAAACATGGGAGATCCAAGGGTATAAAACCCTTAAAAATGGCAGAAAATTCGTCTTAGGGTTTCTCCTCACAAAGTTGCACCCTAATGACTAAAAATTGCAAAACTATATATAGAATTTAGGGGCTGACGGCGTCACGTTGTAGGAGGTGACGCCGTCACCTCGCCGCGGCTAGGGTTCCCGGATGGTCTTCCTGACGCCGTCCCTCTTTAATCCTCCAAAATCCACTCTGGCGCGTCAAGGGTTGACGCCGTCACAATTGTGCTTGACGCCGTCTCTCTTTAACTTAAACCGTGACAGCCTTGATCACCTTAAAGGGTGACGCTGTCAGACTTCCATTGTAAAACTTTCTGGCGCGTCACGTGTATTTGTCATATCCACCTCTTTTGCCAAGCCGTGACGCCGTCAGGAGCAATCCTTGACGCCGTCACGTGTACTTTTTCAGCAGCTTTGGAGACTTTGTCGTTTTCTTCACTTTTATGCTCCAAAAACGTCCAAAATGCTTCCTTTTCCAGATTTCTTCTCCGAAGTACCTAAAATGACAAAAGGAACGATTTAGGGCAATATTTGATCAAATAAATACGATTTAGGGCTTAAATGGCCCCCTAAAAGCGGTACACTTTTCGCTTCATCATCCATATTGGCATCAACACATAATCTTGATCTTTCTTTTTTTCTAACCCTGCCTCAATTGTTGCATTATCAGCTTCTAAACCTGAAAAATCATTAATTTCTGCAACAACAGGCACATAGTTCATTGATTGGGTTAGAGACTCAAGATCAAACAACCATTTTGGACCTTCACCTGCAACATTAGATTTGTTTTCTAGAAATTCCACATGCAGGTTTTTCTCAACCTTCCTAGTTCTTGAGTTGTATACTCTAAATGCTTTGCTATTGAGAGAATATCCAACTAAGAATCCTTCATCTGCTTTACCATCAAATTTTCCTAGATGGTCTAAGGTATTCAGAATTGTCACATGACATCCAAAAGGTCTAAGAAATCCTATTGCAGGAGTTCTACCTCGAAAAAGCTCATAGGATGTCTTATTGTGAGACTTAACAACCAAAACCCTGTACTTGACATAGCAAGCAGTATTAACTGCTTCAGCCCAAAAAGTGATAGGCAACTTAGAGTCAGCTAACATGGTTCTAGCAGCTTCTATGAGTGTCCTATTTCTCCTCTCAGCAACTCCATATTGCTGAGGAGTTCTAGCAACACTAAATTATCTTCTAATACCCTTTTTCTTTGCAGAATTCATCCATAACTCTATTCTTAAACTCTGTCACATTATCACATCTAATGACTTTTACTTTCTTGTCTACTAAGTTTTCTATCTCTGTAATGAATGTCTTAAGAATCCTAGGTGTCTCATCCTTAGAACTTAAAAAGAAAACCCATGTAAACCTGCTATAGTCATCAGTAACAACAAGACAAAATCTCTTATGCTTAATACTACTCACAGAAGTAGGACCAAATAAGTCCATATGAAGCATAAACAATTATTGATCAATTGAGTTAAAAATCTTGGGCTTACAAGTAGCTTTATGTTGTTTGCCTTTGAGACAAGCAACGCAAGTTTGGTCATTTTCAAATCTTTTCTGAGGCAAGCCTCTTACCAAACCATCTTTTACAATTTTATTTATGGTTTTGAAATTAATGTGACCAAGCCTCCTATGCCATATCATAGATTCATCCAATGTGGCCTTTGCAACAAGACAAGTAAGGGCCTCTTTAGGAACAATCTTCTTCATATCAACACTGTACATGTTGCCCTTTCTAGGAATTTTAAGCAATACTTGACTTTCATCAGGTAGCTTAAAATCAGAAGAAAGCACAAGACATTCAGTGTCAGTAAAAAGAACCTTGTTCTTTTTGTCACACATTTGTGAGACACTAAACAGTTTATACTTAAGCTCTTGCACATAGTACACATCTTCAAAATCCAATTTACCGGTTTTAAGAGTACCTTTACTAGTAATTATGCCTCCTATTCCTCCCCCAAAGGTAACATATCCTCCATCCAATGATTGAAAGTCTGAAAGATAAGACATGTTGCCTGTCATGTGTCTGGAACACCCACTATCTGAATATCCTTAATCTTCATCATCTGCTTGTGAATGTCCCTGCACACAAATAAGGAAATTAGTTTCCTTGGGGAACCCAAGCCATTACTGACTTGAGTTTGCCTTGTGTATCAATGTAGTTAAATCTTTTGAGAACAGTTGATGCACCATTGGATTTAAGAGGTCTCCAAATCCAACATGCTGAGGCCTTAACAACATTAGCCCTCTTTTTCCTAGCAGTATATTTAATGTTTCCAGTACCCTTTGGCATCTAAATTTGTTTTTGTACTATTGCTTTTGTTGGAAAAGGCCTTTTGGCAATTGTTAGTGCATTTTTGAAATTTGTGTTTGCACTTTGTACTGCTGGTTTTGGGTAAACAGAGTTAAATGGTCTGGCAGTAGTAACTGCTTGTCTAGCAGTAGAAACTTGTTTTGGGCCAGACTTTAATAAACTTGCTCTGGGTGACATTCTAACAAAATTAGAGTGATATTTAGGCCTTTCTAAGTTCACCCTATGGTTTGAATACCCAGTTACCCATTTGTTGCAAAAGGATGCAAGATGGTCAAAACTTCCACAAGTGTAACAAGCTTTGTTATAGAAGACAAAGTCATCACCTAGTTGGTGAGATTTGAGGTCATTCCAATTCCTTTGGTTACCTCTGGGCTTGTTTGTGGTTCTATATTGTTCACAATATCTTACTGGTTACCTAACTTGTTTAACATTTGTTTTAGGCCTAACAGTATTATTCTTGACCATTTTAGTAACACTTGTTCCTTTTACCTTAACAACATCAGGTTTAACAATAACCTGATCTACCTCATCATCATCAGATGTCCAGTCCTCAATGATTGGACCATCTGATTTCCTACCAGAGGACACCTTGTCCTCAGAAAGTGAAGTATCACTTCTACTTTCAAGCTTATCAGCAACTACATTTTCTTTTGGCTGAACACCATATTCTAACTTTGGTAGTTGAAATTCAGACAAGCCTGTATGCTCTAGGTCTATCCCTGGGGGTGCAGGAATTCCTCTGTAAGGAGGTGGGACATTCTTATATCCTAACCCAGACTTGGCCTTGTTGATTATTTGACATTCAATTAAGTTGGTTACACCTTTAGATGCAAATTCTAATGTTTCAACACTTAATTGAATGTTTTCTTTAGCCTTGTTAATCCTATCCAACTCAGCTTTCAAATTACTAATGTCAGCATCTCTAAACATTATTTCCCTGTTAAGAAGTATTTTGGCATCAGTAAAAGTAGATTCATTGGTCTTATAGTGTATGATCTGCTCCTCTAGGACAGCTAAACCTATCTTATGATTTGTTAAGTTTTGATGAGTTTTGTTTAGTTCTATCCTTTGATCATCATAATGTTTTCTTAAAGTTTCTAGTTCTTTAAGAGCAGTGCAAGTATTAGAACAAACTTTATCAGATTGTACCTCAGTAGCAGAGAAGGCCATGAGAGCCATCTGAGTAGAAGCTTCTTCTTCATCTGCCATAAAACTCCAATCAAATCCTAAGCCATCAATAGCTACCATAGCTTTTGAGTTTGGCTCAGAAACCTCCACAGCCTTGGTCTTGCTTCCAAAACCTTTGCTCTTGCCATCCTGCTGCCTAGGTCTTCTGCATTCCCTTGAAAAGTACCCCATCATGTGGCAGTTGTAGCATTCTATCTTTGACTTGTCAAAACCAGCAGTATCATTGCTGCTGATAGTGATCTTCTTCCCTGTTCTTTGATAGAACTTCTTAGCCCTCATGCTAAGAAGAGAAATTTTCCATTTGAGGTCCATCTCCTCCAAATCATCATCATTGATTTCCTGGAGGTCTTCATGAGTAAGCATAGACCCATCATTCTGGCTTGTTAGGAAGGCACAACATGTTTTCTCATCCAGAATACCAATAGTACTGCTTGATGAACTAGCAGTACTAACTCCCACATCAGTCTTTACATCTTCAACTGGATTTGAGTTACTAGGAGATGACACAAAGGCCATGTTCCCAGTACTTGAATTAGATCCTCTAGTCTTCTTCACATCTTGTTCCACAATCTTGAAGTTGCTATACATATCCATTAGGTTCATCGTGTCAATGTCTGGCTTGTTCTTTCAGAAAACAGCATGCATAGCCCACTCTTCAAGTAAGCTTCTCAGAAATTTGGAGTTTAGATCTTCTTGAGGTATATCCACTCCAAGAATAGCAAGTTGGCTCACAATCTTCTGAAGCCTGTTGAACATATGGTCTAATGATTCATTGCTTGTTGAAGAGAAGTTTTCAAAGTTCTGCTTGAGAAGAGTCTTCTGGGTCTTCTTGGTGGCTTCATTCCCACCATACCTAGCAATAATGGCCTCAAACAATGTCTTGGCATCCTTGAACTTGCTGAAATTCAAAAGTTGAACATTTGGAATGGTCATTATCAGCATACTTCTGGCCTTGAGGTCATTCTTCTTTTGACACCTCTCTTCTGTAGTTGATGGGTTGATACAAAAGTTGGGCGTTCCTTGTGGGGGCTTCTATTCTCGTACCAATTAGATCTTAATGCTGGGTGGAACCTGCGCACTAAGAAAAAGAACCAACACCGTTAGGCTTATCGAGGGATTGTCTCCCCTGATTATCCTCCGGCGTGAGAGTAAGTAATCGAAATTTAGGGTTTAGTGAAGAGTTAGGGTTTGAATGAATTCGTACCTTTACCGAGGGCTTGGGTGCCCTTTATATACACATGAAACCCTAGTAGGTTTCTTGTTCCCTACTCCTCGGCGTATTCGCCGACCTTGGATATTTGGTGTATATCCCCTTTATTTAGGAGATATTCCATATCCTATCCGAAAATAGCTTTGGGCTTGGGCCTTGTAGGCCCAAACCGTATAAGTGGTAGTCCATTAATTTCCGTAGCGGCCCATACGTGGTGGGCTTATATATTAGTATTGTTTACTAATCGGGTCCGTGGCCCGGGTGTAGACTATACGTCATCATGTCCCCCCAGTCTAGTGTGCGCAGGGTAAAACCTGCGGATGCTAGACTAAAGACGTGTCGAAATTATTCCCCACGCGTACGCGGGAAGATTTCAAAAATTTACCGCCAACAACGCACGTATGATGTATCTAGTCCAAAAAAGGTGCAATTCGGGTACCTTGGGAAGTGGAGAAGTTATCCACTTGCCCTGTACCGTCAGCTCTCCCATCCACACGATTCGAGTTAGTGGGATACACGTGTCAATCATCTGTGGTGGGTGAAAAACTATATAAGCTACCGCCTCCCTTTACTGTGATATCCACAGTAAAAATCATATTTCCACCATTTTTATATCTTCCAATCTGCTATCAAAGAACGATAATCCGAAGGTAATAGCGCGTGCGCACATTCGAAAACACAAAATGGTTATGCAACTTCAGGATTTTACTTCTGACATAACCGAAGATGAACTGAATCAGTTCACCTCGGATTATTTTATCCCTTATGATCTGCACCCAGAGGTGCCAGGTCCAAATGACACCATCGCGAATTTCCCCGATGGGAAGGTGGGGCTCTATACGCGCTTTTTCGAGTGGGCGAATCAGTGCGTACCCATTTCCGTGCTCTTGAGTGATATACCCAATTATTACGAGCTCCACATCTCCCAATTGCACTGTATTGGTGCTGGGAAAATCGCCAATTTTGAGGTGAACTGTCGCTTATTAGCGATTCACCCTACCCTCCAATTATTCCGCGCGTTCTATCACGCGACGTGGTCAAATGGGTGGGTTACTTTCGCGAAGCGCGTAGGTAAGTTACAATGCTATGTGAAGAAGGTGGATAAACTCAAGGACTGGAGGGAGAAATTCTTCTGGATTGACGCCGCCTTCTTTCCTTCCCACTTTCCATTTTACACCCGTGCCACTCTGCCCAAGGATGAGTGCCCCCCGGAGACGTGGTATAACGTCGATCATGCGGCGCTCATTGATGAGAACCGTATTCCCATCAAACCGTATCTGGAAGCGTTCCTGGTGCATATGGGCATCAGTCGCAACTTCTTCGAGCATGAGACAGAGGTTCCCACATTCTTGAATGCGGATGGCACGGGTGGGTGCTCCTTCTGTCGTTATTAATGTAAGCGTTTCTTCGTTTTCCATACTTTATGTAACTTGCTTTTCTTTGTCTACTTTATTGCGCAGAGATGGATCTTTTTGCGGTTGTTAACTTGGAGAATCCGCGTGCCGTAGCAGTGGGGGTGCGTCCTCTGGGGGATGGTGAGCAGACCATTCTGGAGGCAACGGCAGGGCGTGTCGTGGACTTGGTTATCCCAGAGTCTGAGGGCTCCCCTAATGTGGTGGTAGCTGAGCCGCTGCAAGAGGTGGCTCCTCCTGTGCAGCAGGGTCCTGACACTGCGCAGTCTCCTCCCAGCAAAACGCTTATTCATTTAGAGGAGACTGACAGTGAGGTGGATGAGTCCTCCCAACTGACGCGCAAGAGGGCGCTTAGTAGTGGTGGTGAAAGTTCTTCCAAGAGGCCGCGCACTGAGGTTGAGAAGAGCCCATCTTTTACTGAAGTGCAGATGGAGTAAGTATCGTAGTTATTGGTTATGAACTTTTCTCAAGTTATACTTTATTCTAACTTGTGTTCCTTCGTGTCTTCAGCGTGGATGCTGAGAAGTCCGGTGGAGGTACATCCACGGCTGAGATGGAGAAGGACGTGTCCTCGTCTCCCACCCCCATGTAAGTATTTTTTAGCAATCCCTTAGGATTTTGCGTATAATTGACTGTTATTCGTACGCTAACCTTGCTTCTTGATCTTTTGTGCAGTGAACAGCCTGTGGAGGACGCTGGCTTTGTAGATGGAAGTGCGCCTCCCAAGGAGGCTTCCTCTTTGGATAAGGCGCCTTCACCCAGGGATATTGGAGAGGAGTTAAGTCCATTTGACTCTGCGATGGAGGAGCTGGCCTCCATTGCTGTGCGCCAATCTGAGCTGGTGGCGCAAGCCAGGGTGCACCAGTCTGAGGAAGTTTCCAGACTGCAGGCGCAGTTAGCGTCTGTGCAGGCTGAGTTAGCAAGCTCTAAAGCTGAGCAGCTGAGCTCCAAGGCTAAACTGGAGCGCGCAGAAGCGTCTGCGCAAAGGTTGGGGGAGGGGAAGATATTGGTGATGGCTGAGCTGGAGCAGGAGCGTGCTGCTGCGGACCTTCAGAAGCGAAATTCTTTATGGGCGCTGAAGTACTTGCAACAGAATAGGAGCAAGCACTTTGCCAATATTGAAGAGTTCCGTAGCCGCGTGGAGCTTGCGCTGAAGATGCAAGAGGAGAAGCTCCGCAAGCTCAGCATCGAATATGATGAGGAGCTATACCCTCATCTGGTTCAGTCCGTGGCTGAGCGCAGGTACATGCTGCTTTATCTGTTTATGACTTGTATATATCGTAAACTCTTTTTATGCTTAACACTTGTGTTATTTCGTAGGTGGTTGATCAGTCATGGTCTTCGCCTGGCTGCCATGTGCACGCTGGAGCATCCCGAGGTCACCACCTCCTTTGGCAAGGTTGTGGAGTGCGCTATTGCACATGGTGAGACCTTGGCCGCAAACAAGCTTGCTGAGGCCAAGTTGTTGACCGTGCCGCTTGCGGAGGTGCCTGGGTACAAGGCGAATGCGCGTGCTGAGCTTGTTGCTGCCATGGAAGAGCTAAAGAAGCTTGAGCTTCCGCATATCGCTCACTTGGAGCGTGATCAGGATCAGCCTATCAGCGTGATCATGGCGGGGCTCACCCTTCCCAGGCATCTGCAGGATGGTGCGGATCAGCAAGTGGACTTCTACTTGAAGCCTGATGTAGCGCAGTTGAAGGTACCCATTTTTGCTCAGCCTCGTGACATTCTGAATCCTTTCCGTATTGAGAAAGAGATTTCTTTGCAAAGGTCGCTAAATGCTCATGCTTCCAGGGTCGCAAGAAAGAAAGGCGTGAAAGGGAAGGCCATTCTGTGCGGCATAGGCGCTGCGCATCAATCTAGATCCGACGGGGTGCCTGTTTCCGTGGCCACTGTTTCCCTTGATGATGTAGGGTTGTTAAAGCGGCTCGAGGATGCGAAGGAAGCGGCTATGAGTGGGGGCTCTAGCCAGCTAAGGCGTACAAATAGCATTTAGCTTTTTTGTACAAGTCTTTTGTAGAAACGTATTTCTATATATAAAGATTTTGCTTTTGTACTTAGTGTTTTTACAACTTCCAAATACTTATGCTTTTGAACTCGTAGTTCGTATGTATCTTTGCGTGAAGATATCTTTTAATTACCTAAGCGTGCTTAGAAAAGAAAAATTATCATTATGTATAAATTTTCTTAAATGAGGACCGTAGTCGTGTATTAAATTTTTCCAACTTAATGAAAAGGAGAGAGTCATAGTCGTCTATGTATTTTTGTAAGTTTACTTATCGTATCGTACTTTAAGGAATCAAGGGTCTTGATTTCCTGAGTTGTTAAACGCGCACAGTGTGCCCTAGTGCGCATCCGTCGTGGGATGCGTAAGGAACTTGCGCCAACGTCTTGAGCGCAAGGTGTTTAACAAGGATTCGTGATCCAAAGTTGATGGGTTTGCAACCCTCTTACTCAACGAGTTGTTTATTAGGTTTACTCATCCTTTCTGCCATCGTGGGTCTTAGTGTGTGCATGCACGCCATGTAGGCAAAATTATAACAATATTGAAACACGATAATGAAAGATGCAAACAATAGAGTTAAATGTGTTATGGAGTTAGCTAGAAACCATAACGTTTTATTAATACTTGCAAGTTTTTTTTTTTTTAAAAAGAGAATACTTATCTAGATAATACTTAAAAAATAAAATTACATGGATCTTTATTGGGGCACTTTCTAAAGTGCGTGAGTGTCCATGTTGGGCCGTAGCCTGCTTTAAAGATAGCACCGCTTCAGGTTGCGGACGTTCCACGTTCGCTGTAGCTCATGTCCGTCCTTGTCGCGTAGCTTGTACGCTCCATTGCCAAGTGCTTCTATGACCTCGTAAGGTCCTTCCCACTTTGGTCCTAGCTTACCAGTGTCTTCTGCGCGGCTTGAGTCGTTTTCGCGGTATACGAAGTCACCTGGTCTGAATGACGTGCTGCGTACTTTGGCATCATAGTATCCTTTCATTCTTGACTTGGCTTTCTCTTCGCGTATTGCTGCGCGTTCACGTCGCTCTTCCAATAGATCTAAGTCTATGCGCCGCTCATCATCATTGGTTGCCACATTAACTTCCGCAGTGCGGATGGTTGGCATTCCAATTTCAGCTGGTATTACAGCTTCTGTCCCATAGACCAAAGAGAAGGGAGTGTCCCCGTTACTAACCTTGATGGTTGTTCGGTGCGCCCAGAGAACATGTGATAGTTCTTCTACCCATCTTCCTTTGTGTCTGTCCAGGCGCGCTCTGATTCCTTCGCCTAGGCTTCTATTTGCGCGTTCAACCAGACCATTGGTTTGTGGATGAGTTACTGATGCAAAGTGTTGCGTGATGTTCAGCTGTTCGCACCAATCTTTGAACGGGTTATCACGGAATTGTTTTTCGTTATCTGAGATAATTTCACCAGGTAATCCAAAGCGACATACTATGTTGTCCCACACGAATCGTTTTATCTGGTTACCTGTTATGGTCGCTACTGCCTTTGCTTCGATCCACTTAGTAAAGTAGTCTATTGCCACAATAAGGAATTTCAATCCACCTGCGGCAATAGGGAAAGGTCCAGCGATGTCGATACCCCATTTGTGGAATGGCCATGGCGATGTAATAGGCGTTAGTTCATGCTGTGGTCGGCGCGGAATGGGTCTGTGAACTTGGCAATCACTGCACTTCCGTACCAAGTCTCGCGCGTCACGGTGCATAGTTGGCCAATAGTATCCAGACCTTAGTGCGCGCGCTACAATGGACCGTGGTCCTGAGTGCATGCTGCATGAGCCTGCGTGGATCTCTCGAAGTACATAGTCTGCCTGGAGAGGTCCAACGCACCTGAGCCATGGTTGTAGGAATGAGCGTCTATATAAGACGTTATCTCTAAGCTCGAATCGCTGCGCTGTGCGGCGGATTCTTCTAGCTTCCTTCTGTTCTTGGGGGAGTATGCCCTTACTAATGAAGTCAATGATTGGTGTCATCCACGTAGGGCCTTCTTCTTCTATCACTGTGGATATTTCCATCTCTTCGATTGACTTATTTTTCAAGGTTTCCACCAATACTTGTTTCGATAAATGTGCGAAACTGGTGCATGCAATCTTGCTCAGCGCATCTGCTTTCCTGTTTTCACCCCTGGGGACCTGCTTGATGGTAAACCTATCGAAGTTCTGGATCAGAGATTTGGTTTTTTCGAGGTATTGGATCATGTGTTCCTCCTTTGCTACATACTCGCCTGACACGTGGTTAGCAACTAGCCGTGAATCGACGTTCGCTTCTAAGTTGCGTGCACCCATTTTAATTGCGATGCGTAACCCAGCCAGGAGTGCTTCGTATTCTGCCTCGTTGTTCGTGGCTGTGAATTCAAAGCGCAGAGCATATGTGAATTCAACTCCTTCTGGATTAGTGAGAATAAGGCCACCTCCTGATCCATCTATGCATGAGGATCCATCAGTGAATAGGATCCATGGTTCTTGAGGTTCCCCCTTGCTTGTCGCAGGTGTAGTGTCAGTATCTGGCTTCTCGATGATGAAGTCGGCCAATATCTGCCCTTTAATTGCAGTGCGCGGTCTGTATGATATGTTATGCTCACCCAGTAAAAAGCTCCATTTTTGTAGGCGTCCCGATGCGTCGGGTCTCGAGATAACTTGTTTGATGGGTTGGTCTGTGATAACAGCTATTGGGTGCGCCTGGAAATACCTGCGCAGTCTTTTTGCTGCAAATACTAAAGCTAGGACCAACTTTTCCATTGCAGTGTAGTTAATCTCCGTCTTCTTGAGCGCCTTGCTAACAAAATAGATGGGTGTTTGGACAGAGTTCCTGTCAGTCAGTAGTACTGCGCTGACTGCTCCCTGAGTCGCAGATAGGTACATGATCAGCTCTTCCCCTGGTCGGGGCGCGACAAGCTTTGGTAGGGCTGCTATGTGTTGTTTGAGCTGTTGGAAGGCCTCTTCTGCTTTCGCGGTCCACCTGAAGTCTCCCTTTTTTGTGCACTTCTTGAGTGTTTTGAATAGGGGAAGTGACTTGTCCGCTGATTTAGATAAGAATCGGTTCAGTCCGGCTAGTTTGCCATTTAGGGACTGGACCTCCTTCAGTGTGCGAGGTGAGGGGAGGTCAATGACTGCTTGGGTCTTTTCTGGGCAAGGCTTGATCCCATCGGGTTCTATTAGATACCCGAGAAACATGCCTTCTGTAGCGCCAAATGTACACTTCTTGGGATTCAATTTCATGTTGATTCTCCTCAGTGTTTTGAACGTTTCCTCCATGTCGCGCACTAGTTCTTCCTCAGTATGGCTTTTGATGACGAGGTCATCGACGTATACTTCCAAGTTGCGGCCTACTTGTTTCTCGAACGCAGTGTCTACCAATCGTTGGTATGTTGCTCCTGCGTTCTTTAGGCCAAAGGGCATCTTTGTATAGCAATAGACCCCTTGACTTGTGTGGAAGGCCGTTTTTTCTTCATCTTCCTCCGCCATTTGAATTTGGTGGTATCCCTTGTATGCGTCCAGGAAGCATTTGAAGGGATATCCACACAGAGATTCGATCTTCCAGTCTATCTCCGGTAGCGGGTAACAGTCCTGTGGACATGCTTTATTGAGGTCTGTGAAGTCTACGCACATTCTCCAACTGCCATCGCTCTTCTTTACCATTACTGGGTTAGAGAGCCAGTCATGGTAGTACACTTCCCGCATGATGCCTGCGTTTACTAGTTTGTGTACTTCTTCCAGGATGGCTTTTGCGCGGTCTGGGGCTTGTCCGCGCTTTTTCTGTCGTATTGGAGGATATCCTTGTCGGATTTGTAGCTTGTGTTCCGTGATAGAACGTGGCACTCCTGTCATGTGCTTTGGCTCCCATGCAAAAATATCTAAGTTATTTTGCAAGAGTGCGCATATAGCTGATTTGCCTTTGTCAGACAGAGACCCGCCAATAGATACTTGTTGATCTGGGTAGTCAAGGTGGATGGCGACCTTTAGGTTTGGGACTTTGATTGCGCGCTGTTCTGGAGCATCGCTTACGTCGTTTGTCACTGCGTTGCATTCTTTGGGTGGTATGGTGGTATTGTAAAGAGTGACAATACCTCCTTCCACTGGGAACTTTAGCATCCCGTGCGCTGTGGATGGCACGGCGCGGATAGATGATATTCCAGGTCTCCCGATGATGCCATTGTACGGAGAGGGGGATCTGATTACCATGAAGTCCATCCAGGTGACTGTAGAGTGTGGTTTGTCACCAACTTCTACAAATAGACGCAATTGCCCCATGGGCCATATCTTCTCCCCTGTGAAGCCAGTGAGCGGTGCTGTGGCTGGGATCAACTGACTTTGTATCTCAGGTCGCAGTTTCTTGAAACAGTGTTCATATATAATATTAGCGGATGCACTGATCGGTGAAAATCAACCTTATATTTCTAATGTCAAAGGAAACACAAGGCGAGCAAGTGTAACCTAGGTTCGTTATCCCTGACGAAGGTTGAATGGAACTCGCTATCTCGATTTGCTGAAACATGTTAGAAAGGTGAAAATAAAAAGATATTGGGTTTCTAATCTAAAACATGTGAATAATAAATAAAAACGACTTATAAAGCAAATTTATATAAAACTACTCGTACATAATAAAATCTATGCTAATAACAACGATAATAATCATTACGTTAAAAAAATGACAATAAATAAACAATAATATATAAAGCTAAATTACTAGGACTAGTATTTAAAACTAGAATAGATCGGACTAGTATTAAAACTAGAGTAGATCGGACTAGTATTAAAACTAGAATAATTACTAAACAAAAGAAAGCTAAAAATAAACAGACAAACTAAATTTTAAGTGCTCTCAAACTTAAGAGGTGTCAAGGCTTATTTGGAAAATAAGCCGAGCTTAACAAGCTCATGCATCTCTTTTTATGTTTGAATTGAGCTAGAGGGCACAATATTTAAATGACTTGAAAATTAAGGTACGATTAAGCATAAATTGAAATATAAAGATAGATTGAAATTGGTACTGTAAATAGGTTTATTACAATTTGTCAAAAAGTAATAAGATCCTGAAAGCATTTAAATAACAAGGTAATTAAAGATAAGCAATAAAAACGATTAAGTAAAATATTAACTACTGCGTAACTAAAATAAAAACTGTCTACACTACTGAGTACTAAAAATTAAAACTACTCTACTGATAAAACACTACTACTACTACTCAAAAAATAGTAACTACTCGCTCTCTATTTATAGCACAGCTCAGTCGGCTATCTTTTGCTCCAAGGCCACGTGGCACTTGTTGGTTGGCTGAAGCTTTTCTTTGAAGTCGGTTGCTGCAGCAAGTTGGATGAGACACGCGCCTCAATGATTTAATTTAGGCAATTGAAGGGACACGCACTATCTGCTTTTCTTATTATTTTTTTTTTCTTTCCGTCGTTTACCACAAAAGAGCCATCTGCCCTCTCAAGTCTACAAAAGCACAAATATCCCAAAGTGAGATAGATGTCCCATATTTTATTCCTCTTTTTCTTTTATTATTTTTTTCTTTTTTTTTTCTGGCGCCATTCTTATTCTTTTCATTCTTTTTTTTTTTTTTACTTTTATATTTTATTTTGTTGTCGACATTGTATTTTTTTTTTCTTTTGTCGCGATGCTCCAAATAAAATTAACGATAGACTCGTAATTTCGCGCTCTTTCCAAACTCGTGCTCGGTTTCTGCCCATTTTGCCTTTCTTTTTATCTTTTTCTCATATCCGTACCTGCACATATATAAACACAAAAACAAAGATATCTGCAATATAATTTGAGTGTTTTTGGTCATTTTTGTGGGTTTAAACAAGGTAAAATATATGTGTATTTAGACACATATCAAATCCCCCACACTAAACTATTGCTAGTCCCTAGCAATCTTTTATGAAAATTTAATGGATTTTATGTCTCTTTACCAAAAGCCATTACTTCTGGAGTAGCCAATGTTTTAGTATGATACTTTGGTACAATGATAACCAAATGATTTTAAGCAAACCATCAGCTGTCAACGGATTTGATTTGTCTTTACCAGAAGCCGTTTGCTTCTGGACTAGCCAACTCTTAGATAAATTATCAATATTATCTTTGGTGAGCTGATTACCAATCATGGTTTTTCAATGCCTTTACCACAAGCCATAACCTTGCGGGCTAGCCAACTCTTCACTTATAAAGATATGGGGAGTTGAATACCATACAATTTTAGGCAAATTGTAAGCCATAAACGGATTTGATATATCTTTACCAAGAGCCGTTTGCTCTCGGATTAGCCAATCCTTATGTGGGTTAGACATGGTGGACTGATAACCATTTATTGCGTTCTAAGTGAGAAAAAATTTTAAAATTTTGGCTAAAAATGGGGGTACTAGATGGTACATTTGATCAAATTCGCTAGAATTCCCCCCCACACTTAGAACTGAATATTGCCCTCAATATTCAAAGTACTAGCTGTTAAACCAACACTTAGAACGTGAAAAGGAAATATTAATAGCCATTATTTTTATATACACATTTTTTTTTTATTTTTTTATTATTATTATTATTATTTTTTTTTTACTGTACATATTTACAACATGTGGGGCATCTCCCCCACACTAAGGTGAAACATGGGTGAGAACCCATATTCTGCTACTGTTTTTATTAACCGAGTCGCTAGCTTGACTCGACCCCGAATTCATTTGTTCATGGGGAAGTAAGTGGAAGAAACCATCTCCATCGGACTTTCATTCAAAATGTTTGGATAACCAATTGAATATAAGAAAGTTCCACTCCGATGAGATAAATCCTGCATTTTTAAACCAATGTTAGATGGACAATGCCGGGGTCAAAAGTAATATCCTCACTCCCGAATGAGTGAAAGATAGGGGAAATCACCGGGTAGGTGAAGGGAAGAAGAGAGATCTGAACAGCAATTAAGATAAGAACTTCCTCCTCAAGAATTGCTTTTTCAAATGGAGGAGGCAAGTCCTTAAACTTGATCTCCGAAAATTTATCAGTTTTCTCAACTGACTTGATTTCCTTTTTATGAAGTTCAACGGGAGGGAGAGGAGGAGAATTGTCCTGATTTAGCAATTTCTCAAGAAGAAGAATATCTCCCTCCAGATCAATCTCAGCGTTATCAATTCCTTCAAGAAATGAATCACACTTGAGAAAAGCCTCGATCTCTTCCAAATTGGAATCACTTCCCTCAAACGGAGTGAGAGAAGGGGAAGAATCGGAAATGATAGGCAGAGAAGATGTGGTGGGATTACCACTCACAAAATTATGAAAATAACCAATATTTTCTTGAGAGTACTCCTTTGAAGCAACATCAATGACATCGATTCGGTTAACCGATGCAGAATTAAAATTTGAGGAGTACCTCGAAGTTTGATCATGGTTAAAGGTAACAGCTTCCTTATCCACACGCAAAGTGATCTCATGCTTAAATACATCAATAAGAGCATGGCCCGTTTTTAGGAATCCTCTTCCAAGAATGAGAGGAACCTTTTGATCTGCGTCGAAGTCAACAACCACAAAGTCAGCTGGAAAATGGAACTTTCCTATTTTCACAAATACATCTTCGGCAATGCCGCAGGGATGAGTTATGGTTCGATCTGCAAGCTCAAGAGTCATGCAGGTAGGAGTAAGAGCCGGAAGAGAAAGTTTCTTCCATACTGAATGAGGCATCAGGTTGATGCTTGCACCTAGATCTGCTAAGGCATAGCATTCAACCATTCCCAGAAATACACAAGGTAGTAGAAACTTTCCAGGATCTCCAAGCTTCTCCGGAAGCTTTTTCAAGATAACCGCTGAGCAGTTCTCATTTACTGGAGTTTTAGCCATTTCAATCAGTTTTTCCTTGTTGCTTAACAAGTGTTTGATTGTTGATGCAAATTTGGGCATCAGAATGAGAGCATCCGCAAGACTTATGTCAAAATGTAATTCTTTAAAGATTTGAAAGAATTTGTCCATTTGTTGACTAGCTTTCTCACGGAGCTTTTGCTCATTTAAACGCGATGGGTACGGAAGGTAAGGTTTGGATTTAGGAGCAATGACTTCAGGAGTCTCAAAGACAACTCCTGGTTTGGATTTTTTCGGGACTACCGGAGGATGGACATGTGCTGTACTTTGTGGGCTTGGAATTTGCACTTTGTCCGTTGTATCCTCCGTCTCTTTTTCCATTTCAAACAACGGAGGAGGAATAGGGCCAGCTGGCCCCTCATAAGCAGCACCACTCCGAGTGGTGATGGCTTTGACGAAAGTGGTATCTCCGTCATCATCACTGTCATCAAGTACACTGACAGGAACAGCATTGAGCATCTCAGAATAATATCTGGCTGATCTTTGCTCACTAAGTTTGGTTGACAAACTTTTTACCGTAAATCGTGATAGAGTAGGATCTATTCTGGACGGTTGAGGAGCAATTGTGGGTGTAGATTTCCATTGGATGACCGAGGGTTGGACGTATTTAGCACTTCCATTGTTAGTGGGAAGTACCGGGGCCTTTTTCACCTTGAGTTCAACATGAGCTTTACCACTACGTATAGTGACAGCTTTGAGTTCACCCCTTGGGTTGACAACAGTGTTACTTGGGAGACCTCCCGAGGTAGAAGGTATATCAGTTAAAGACTTTTTGATCTGGTTTAATTGGGCAACCAACAACTGGTTTGTCTCACGTTGTGTCTTATTTGTTTCCTCTTGGGTTTTCATGAATTGCATAAGCAACTCATCTGAGGACATCTGATTTCGGTTTGAACCTTGGTTTTGATTAAAATTTGGACCACGGTTTTGGTTAAAATTACCCTGATTCTGACCTCGGTTTTGATTGAAATTTTGGGAATTGTGGAAATTATGTCCCTGATTTTGAACAAAGTGATTTTGATTATTCTGATTTGGCACGGGTGGAAAACCAGGTGGGACCATAGCATTCGGTGCTCGGTACTGAGTCTCAGCATGCGGACGGTACTGATTTTGGTTTACTGCAGCTACGGGAGCTGGGTAAACAGAAGCATCGGTTGCTTGACAATCATAATACGCATGTGGGCCACCACAAGTTTCACACACTTTGTTTATTGCTTTGATTTGTTCCGGTTTATGAATTTCACTTTTTAATTCTTTCATTTCCTTCATCATACAACGCATTGAGTCAGTTAAAAAGGCTAACTCTGAGGAGTTACCGGATGAAGAAGAAGCAGGAGTGACAGGAACATTCACTTTGTTTCGAGAAATAGGAACTTTTGATTTATTTTCACAAATTTCAACTACCTCTCTAGGTTTACGATTTAAGATATTGCCACCGGAGGCTGCGTTAAGTGCATCTTGATCGTTTTGGGTTAACCCATTATAAAACGTATTTATCTGTTGTAACACCGTGAATTCGTGATGTGGGCATTTTCTTAGGAGATCTTTAAATCTGTCCCATGCCTCTCCGAAATTTTCATCAAAACCTTGACGAAATCCAGCAATTTCATTTTTTAGATTAGTCGTCTTTGATGGAGGGAAGAAATAATTGACAAATTTCTTAACGAGATCTTCCCAGGTTTCAATGGATCGAGGGGGTTCTTTATCCAGCCAAATCCGGGCTGCCCCCTCAAGTGAGAATGGAAATAGCATCAATTTGATAACTGTTTGCGCCACATTCTTGTAATTGATTGTAGAGGTCAACTTATTGAACCAACGAATGTGTGCATATGGATCCTCTCGTTCAAACCCGTGGAATTGGTTTGTGGACACGAGCTGAATCAAATGTGTTTTCAGTTCAAAATGATCAGAATCGATGCCTGGTAAAACGATGGCATCTCCGTAACCCTCGGTGGGTGCCTGGAGCATTTCAGCCATTGTGCGTTCGTCTGCCATATTATCAGTGAGAACAGTACGAATCTCGGGTTCGACTATTTGGGCAGCACGTCTACGATTACGTCTTCTCGGAATTTCTACGAGTTCACGTAAAGGGCTTGATGACGTGGAAGAACGAGTGCGCATGCACCAAGTAAAATATTTTAATTAAATCAAGAACGAGTCAAAACACAAGTGAACTTAAACCAATAATCAACAAGCGTACGGTAGCTCTCTAAAAGATAAACGCACAGAGTGGCGGAGAAGCAAAGGTGGGCAATTAAGCTCCTTAAAAACCCGCTTCTTTCAGTCCGACAATTTAATGTCAGACTATCCTTAAACCTCCGTTAGAGTTTGTTTATCAATCAAAAGTGAGCCGATATTCGCAAGTGATACAAAGGCAAGTTTTAAATATGATGTTTGAGAACTTATTATGGCCGTACCCCCAGTTAGGTAGTACTCTGTCTTGGTTCTCGATGGTAATTTTTTATTGTTATTTATTATTAACAAAGAAAACGGAAATTATTTTTGGTGTTTTTATTTTTTATATGATAATAATAATAATAATATATATAGAAAAGAAAAGAAAAATATTTTTGTATTTTATATGGTTTATGGGAAATAGGAACTTCTGATAGAAGGATCTCGAATCACTAATCGCTTATACTCTACACAATAGTCGCAGCACAACCTCCCCGGCAGCGGCGCCAAAAATTTGATCCGTCCCAAACTAGTTATCTTTTATTTCTCTATCACACAAGTCAACCACTTGTGAATGGTCAACCGTAATAAATGATAAAATATAAACAGTCTCAGAACGAATACTCGTGTGTAGTGTGAAACCAGGCAAGTAATCACCCAGATCGTTTCCCAACGAGGTGTGAATGGAAAACTGTGAAAAGCTAGGATTAGAGTGATTGATGATTTAGATTTAAAATGCTTGAATATTTCGTATTTTTGGTTTCTTTTCTGATTTTAAACTAAAAGATTAAAGACTAATTTAAGTGATAAAAAGAAACTAGATTAATTAAGCAAAACTACGACGATAAAAACGAGCTCTAGAAAATAAAATAATAAAAAGATTTGCTTGCTAAGTAATAATTAAACTATTAATAATTAATTCTACAATAGTAGACAAAATATTAAACTAAGTGTTTTAAGCTAAAAATGATAAAAAGGTAAGAGATTAAGACCCGATGATTTATACGAGAGAATTACCACCCGACCTTATAAACTAAACAAATTATTAAAGTCTATTTCTCTATTAACTTTACTTTTACTAATTTGTTAATAAAGTTGAAGGCTTTATCAACTAAATAGCTTAATAAAAGTTATTAAAGTAGTAAACTTTAATGATTTGTATGCTTATAAGACCCTTAAGCTCCTCGCCTTAGGTCGCGAAAGATAAGAGATCAAATAAAAACAAGAACTTTATTAAAGGTTAGCAATAATAAGACAATAAATAAACAATAATATATAAAGCTAAATTACTAGGACTAGTATTAAAACTAGAATAAATAAACAATAATATATAAAGCTAAATTACTAGGACTAGTATTTAAAACTAGAATAGATCGGACTAGTATTAAAACTAGAGTAGATCGGACTAGTATTAAAACTAGAATAATTACTAAACAAAAGAAAGCTAAAAATAAACAGACAAACTAAATTTTAAGTGCTCTCAAACTTAAGAGGTGTCAAGGCTTATTTGAAAAATAAGCCGAGCTTAACAAGCTCATGCATCTCTTTTTATGTTTGAATTGAGCTAGAGGGCACAATATTTAAATGACTTGAAAATTAAGGTACGATTAAGCATAAATTGAAATATAAAGATAGATTGAAATTGGTACTGTAAATAGGTTTATTACAATTTGTCAAAAAGTAATAAGATCCTGAAAGCATTTAAATAACAAGGTAATTAAAGATAAGCAATAAAAACGATTAAGTAAAATATTAACTACTGCGTAACTAAAATAAAAACTGTCTACACTACTGAGTACTAAAAATTAAAACTACTCTACTGATAAAACACTACTACTACTACTCAAAAAATAGTAACTACTCGCTCTCTATTTATAGCACAGCTCAGTCGGCTATCTTTTGCTCCAAGGCCACGTGGCACTTGTTGGTTGGCTGAAGCTTTTCTTTGAAGTCGGTTGCTGCAGCAAGTTGGATGAGACACGCGCCTCAATGATTTAATTTAGGCAATTGAAGGGACACGCACTATCTGCTTTTCTTATTATTTTTTTTTTCTTTCCGTCGTTTACCACAAAAGAGCCATCTGCCCTCTCAAGTCTACAAAAGCACAAATATCCCAAAGTGAGATAGATGTCCCATATTTTATTCCTCTTTTTCTTTTATTATTTTTTTCTTTTTTTTTTCTGGCGCCATTCTTATTCTTTTCATTCTTTTTTTTTTTTTTTACTTTTATATTTTATTTTGTTGTCGACATTGTATTTTTTTTTTCTTTTGTCGCGATGCTCCAAATAAAATTAACGATAGACTCGTAATTTCGCGCTCTTTCCAAACTCGTGCTCGGTTTCTGCCCATTTTGCCTTTCTTTTTATCTTTTTCTCATATCCGTACCTGCACATATATAAACACAAAAACAAAGATATCTGCAATATAATTTGAGTGTTTTTGGTCATTTTGTGGGTTTAAACAAGGTAAAATATATGTGTATTTAGACACATATCAGAAAGGTGAAAATAATGGGATATAGGGTTTCTAATCTAAAATAAGTGAAAGATAATTAAAAACGATTAAAAATGCAAATTTATATAAAACTACTCGTACATAATAAAATCTATGCTAATAACAACGATAATAATCATTACGTTAAAAAAATGACAATAAATAAACAATAATATATAAAGCTAAATTACTAGGACTAGTATTAAAACTAGAATAGATCGGACTAGTATTAAAACTAGAATAGATTGGACTAGTATTAAAACTAGAATAATTACTAAACAAAAGAAAACTAAAAATAAACAGACAAACTAAATTTTAAGTGCTCTCAAACTTAAGAGGTGTCCAGACTTATTTGGAAAATAAGCCGAGCTTAACAAGCTCATGCATCTCTTTTTATGTTTGAATTGAGCTAGAGGGCACAATATTTAAATGACTTGAAAATTAAGGTACGATTAAACATAAATTAAAATATAAAGATAGATTGAAATTGGTACTGTAAATAGGTTTATTATAATTTGTCAAAAAGTAATAAGATCCTGAAAGCATTTAAATGACAAAGTAATAAAAATAAGCAATAAAAACGATTAAGTAAAAATTAACTAATGGTAATAAAATAAAACTACTCACTACTTCTAATAAAATAAAACTACTTCTACTCTACTCTAAAAAACTACTCGTACATAGCCTCTATTTATAGGAATGGGAGGCGGTTAGTTTTTCAAGCCTAGCCACGTGTCAATCCTTGATTGGCTTTAGAAAGATAGGAATGAGAGCAGCATTAACTCGCTGAGAGAGTGGGTGTCTTCATTTTTTCTGCTGCCGATATGTACAAAAAAGAAACCCACGTGCTTGCTTGGATATTTCATTTGTTCTCTTCTTTTTCTTTCTCTATTTTGTTGTTGAAAGGGACATGTTCTAGAACATTGATTTAATTTAAACTTTGATTCAATTTGACATTTTACACCCTCTTCTTCACTTTTAGTCCTTGTCTTTTAAACTTCATATGAATTAAACACTTTTGGTCCCTCATCATTCTTTATATTTAATTCAATGGTCCTTGAAATAAATAATCTTTTAAACTTCTTTTCTTTTGCCTCGATGCTCCAAATAAAATTAACGATAGACTCGCAATTTCGTGCTCTTTTCAATCTCGTGCTCGGTTTTTGTCCATTTTGCCTTTCTTTTTGTCTTTTTCTCATATCAGTACCTGCACATATATAAACACAAAAACAAGGATATCTGTAATATAATTTGGGTGTTTTTGGTCATTTTTGCAGTTCAAATGGGAATAAAATGATGAGTATTTAGACACTCATCAATCCCCCACACTAAACTATTGCTAGTCCCTAGCAATCTTTTATGAAAATTTAATGGATTTTATGTCTCTTTACCAAAAGCCATTACTTCTGGAGTAGCCAATGTTTTAGTATGATACTTTGGTACATTAATAACCAAATGATTTTGAGCAAACCATCAGCTGTCAACGGATTTGATTTGTCTTTACCAAAAGCCGTTTGCTTCTGGACTAGCCAACTCTTCACTATAAAAGATATGGTGAGTCGAATACCATACAATTTTTGGCAAATTGTAAGCCATAAACGGATTTGAGACATCTTTACCTAGAGCCGTTTGCTCTCGGATTAGCCAGTCCTTATGTGGGTTAGACATGGCGGACTGATAACCATTTATTGCGTTCTAAGTGAGAAATTTTTTTTTTTTTTTAAATTTTGGCCAAAATGGGGGTACTAGATGGTACATATGATCAAATTCGCTAGAATTCCCCCCCACACTTAGAACTGAATATTGCCCTCAATATTCAAATTACCGGCTATTATACCGACAATGAGAACGTAAAAAGGTAGCCAAGCGTGGAAACACAACAATAATTATCTTTTTTTTTTTTTTTTTTTTTTTTTTTTTTTTAGAGATATATATATACAACATGTAAAAGAAACAAAGGTAAAAGAAAGATGTGCACTTGTCCAAGGAACAAATATAGACAAGTTTATACATTGGGATAGTGCACAAAGTATGAGCTTATGCCCCACATGTTGTAGCGAATTTATCGATTCTCGTTTGTCGTTGCGTGTTATCTTGTGAATATTTTAAGTAAAAAAAAAAAATAAAAAATAAAAAATAAATAAATAAATAAATAAAAAAATAAAATTTGGTTTAGAAGTCTCATGGGAGGCTATAGGTGTGTTATTGTTTATCTAGTTTTGTTTACTTATTTGCTTTTACTGTTTTGTTTACTTATTTGCTTTCCTTTTCATGTTTTCTTGTTTCTTTGTTGTTTGTTATTGTTTATCTAGTTTAATTTAAGTAATTATGTTTTGGGATTTGATGTTGCTTGAAAATCCATTTTGACTGCCAATATGCTTAGTTTTGATAATCATAGGTTTAAACTTGTGTGACTACTTGTTTAGGCTAAAAAGGTTTTATTTGACACATAAATACCTCTGGATTGGATATAATAGGTTTATACAGTCTTATGGAGTGGAAAGTTCATTTTTATCTCATTTAAGGGTTGTTTGGATTTGATGGTTTATCTGTGTTATGGGGTGTTTGAGTGGTTGTTCTTGTTTGATGTACTACACATATGACCTAAATAACTCAGTGATAACTTCAATTAAGTGGTGTAGCATGTGGGAAGTCAAATTGACACTTGATCCTTTTCATATGAGCACTGTGAGATTGTCATAACCTAGAACTCTGCATAAGTGTCTAAATTTTTGTCTAAACTTGTAAATTTTTGTGTGCTCTTATTACTAGGTTTTAGATGCTTTAATTCTCATACCCATGTCACACCCTAGTGTGGGGGAGATGCCCCACATGTTGTATATATATTTATTAAAAAAAAAAAAAAAAAAAAAAAAAAAAAAAAAAAAATGGCTATTAGTAATATTTCCTTTTTACGTTCTAAGTGTTGGTTTAACAACCGGTACTTTGAATATTGAGGGCAATATTCAGTTCTAAGTGTGGGGGGGAATTCTCGCGAATTTGACCAAATGTACCATCTAGTACCCCCATTTTAGCCAAAATTTTAAAATTTTTTCTCACTTAGAACGCAATAAATGGTTATCAGTCCACCATGTCTAACCCACATAAGGACTGGCTAATCCAGGAGCAAACGGCTCTTGGTAAAGATAAATCAAATCCGTTTATGGCTTACAATTTGCCCAAAATTGTATGGTATTCAACTCACCATATCTTTATAAGTGAAGAGTTGGCTAGCCCGCAAGGTTATGGCTTGTGGTAAAGGCATTGGAAAACCATAATTGGTAATCAGCTCACCAAAGATAATATTGATAATTTATCTAAGAGTTGGCTAGTCCAGAAGCAAACGGCTTCTGGTAAAGACAAATCAAATCCGTTGACAGCTGATGGTTTGCTCAAAATCATTTGGTTATCATTGTACCAAAGTATCATACTAAAACATTGGCTACTCCAGAAGTAATGGCTTTTGGTAAAGAGACATAAAATCCATTAAATTTTCATAAAAGATTGCTAGGGACTAGCAATAGTTTAGTGTGGGGGATTTGATATGTGTCTAAATACACATATATTTTACCTTGTTTAAACCCACAAAAATGACCAAAAACACTCAAATTATATTGCAGATATCTTTGTTTTTGTGTTTATATATGTGCAGGTACGAATATGAGAAAAAGATAAAAAGAAAGGCAAAATGGGCAGAAACCGAGCACGAGTTTGGAAAGAGCGCGAAATTACGAGTCTATCGTTAATTTTATTTGGAGCATCGCGACAAAAGAAAAAAAAAATACAATGTCGACAACAAAATAAAATATAAAAGTAAAAAAAAAAAAAAGAATGAAAAGAATAAGAATGGCGCCAGAAAAAAAAAAGAAAAAAATAATAAAAGAAAAAGAGGAATAAAATATGGGACATCTATCTCACTTTGGGATATTTGTGCTTTTGTAGACTTGAGAGGGCAGATGGCTCTTTTGTGGTAAACGACGGAAAGAAAAAAAAAATAATAAGAAAAGCAGATAGTGCGTGTCCCTTCAATTGCCTAAATTAAATCATTGAGGCGCGTGTCTCATCCAACTTGCTGCAGCAACCGACTTCAAAGAAAAGCTTCAGCCAACCAACAAGTGCCACGTGGCCTTGGAGCAAAAGATAGCCGACTGAGCTGTGCTATAAATAGAGAGCGAGTAGTTACTATTTTTTGAGTAGTAGTAGTAGTGTTTTATCAGTAGAGTAGTTTTAATTTTTAGTACTCAGTAGTGTAGACAGTTTTTATTTTAGTTACGCAGTAGTTAATATTTTACTTAATCGTTTTTATTGCTTATCTTTAATTACCTTGTTATTTAAATGCTTTCAGGATCTTATTACTTTTTGACAAATTGTAATAAACCTATTTACAGTACCAATTTCAATCTATCTTTATATTTCAATTTATGCTTAATCGTACCTTAATTTTCAAGTCATTTAAATATTGTGCCCTCTAGCTCAATTCAAACATAAAAAGAGATGCATGAGCTTGTTAAGCTCGGCTTATTTTCCAAATAAGCCTTGACACCTCTTAAGTTTGAGAGCACTTAAAATTTAGTTTGTCTGTTTATTTTTAGCTTTCTTTTGTTTAGTAATTATTCTAGTTTTAATACTAGTCCGATCTACTCTAGTTTTAATACTAGTCCGATCTATTCTAGTTTTAAATACTAGTCCTAGTAATTTAGCTTTATATATTATTGTTTATTTATTCTAGTTTTAATACTAGTCCTAGTAATTTAGCTTTATATATTATTGTTTATTTATTGTCTTATTATTGCTAACCTTTAATAAAGTTCTTGTTTTTATTTGATCTCTTATCTTTCGCGACCTAAGGCGAGGAGCTTAAGGGTCTTATAAGCATACAAATCATTAAAGTTTACTACTTTAATAACTTTTATTAAGCTATTTAGTTGATAAAGCCTTCAACTTTATTAACAAATTAGTAAAAGTAAAGTTAATAGAGAAATAGACTTTAATAATTTGTTTAGTTTATAAGGTCGGGTGGTAATTCTCTCGTATAAATCATCGGGTCTTAATCTCTTACCTTTTTATCATTTTTAGCTTAAAACACTTAGTTTAATATTTTGTCTACTATTGTAGAATTAATTATTAATAGTTTAATTATTACTTAGCAAGCAAATCTTTTTATTATTTTATTTTCTAGAGCTCGTTTTTATCGTCGTAGTTTTGCTTAATTAATCTAGTTTCTTTTTATCACTTAAATTAGTCTTTAATCTTTTAGTTTAAAATCAGAAAAGAAACCAAAAATACGAAATATTCAAGCATTTTAAATCTAAATCATCAATCACTCTAATCCTAGCTTTTCACAGTTTTCCATTCACACCTCGTTGGGAAACGATCTGGGTGATTACTTGCCTGGTTTCACACTACACACGAGTATTCGTTCTGAGACTGTTTATATTTTATCATTTATTACGGTTGACCATTCACAAGTGGTTGACTTGTGTGATAGAGAAATAAAAGATAACTAGTTTGGGACGGATCAAATTTTGGCGCCGCTGCCGGGGAGGTTGTGCTGCGACTATTGTGTAGAGTATAAGCGATTAGTGATTCGAGATCCTTCTATCAGAAGTTCCTATTTCCCATAAACCATATAAAATACAAAAATATTTTTCTTTTCTTTTCTATATATATTATTATTATTATTATCATATAAAAAATAAAAACACCAAAAATAATTTCCGTTTTCTTTGTTAATAATAAATAACAATAAAAAATTACCATCGAGAACCAAGACAGAGTACTACCTAACTGGGGGTACGGCCATAATAAGTTCTCAAACATCATATTTAAAACTTGCCTTTGTATCACTTGCGAATATCGGCTCACTTTTGATTGATAAACAAACTCTAACGGAGGTTTAAGGATAGTCTGACATTAAATTGTCGGACTGAAAGAAGCGGGTTTTTAAGGAGCTTAATTGCCCACCTTTGCTTCTCCGCCACTCTGTGCGTTTATCTTTTAGAGAGCTACCGTACGCTTGTTGATTATTGGTTTAAGTTCACTTGTGTTTTGACTCGTTCTTGATTTAATTAAAATATTTTACTTGGTGCATGCGCACTCGTTCTTCCACGTCATCAAGCCCTTTACGTGAACTCGTAGAAATTCCGAGAAGACGTAATCGTAGACGTGCTGCCCAAATAGTCGAACCCGAGATTCGTACTGTTCTCACTGATAATATGGCAGACGAACGCACAATGGCTGAAATGCTCCAGGCACCCACCGAGGGTTACGGAGATGCCATCGTTTTACCAGGCATCGATTCTGATCATTTTGAACTGAAAACACATTTGATTCAGCTCGTGTCCACAAACCAATTCCACGGGTTTGAACGAGAGGATCCATATGCACACATTCGTTGGTTCAATAAGTTGACCTCTACAATCAATTACAAGAATGTGGCGCAAACAGTTATCAAATTGATGCTATTTCCATTCTCACTTGAGGGGGCAGCCCGGATTTGGCTGGATAAAGAACCCCCTCGATCCATTGAAACCTGGGAAGATCTCGTTAAGAAATTTGTCAATTATTTCTTCCCTCCATCAAAGACGACTAATCTAAAAAATGAAATTGCTGGATTTCGTCAAGGTTTTGATGAAAATTTCGGAGAGGCATGGGACAGATTTAAAGATCTCCTAAGAAAATGCCCACATCACGAATTCACGGTGTTACAACAGATAAATACGTTTTATAATGGGTTAACCCAAAACGATCAAGATGCACTTAACGCAGCCTCCGGTGGCAATATCTTAAATCGTAAACCTAGAGAGGTAGTTGAAATTTGTGAAAATAAATCAAAAGTTCCTATTTCTCGAAACAAAGTGAATGTTCCTGTCACTCCTGCTTCTTCTTCATCCGGTAACTCCTCAGAGTTAGCCTTTTTAACTGACTCAATGCGTTGTATGATGAAGGAAATGAAAGAATTAAAAAGTGAAATTCATAAACCGGAACAAATCAAAGCAATAAACAAAGTGTGTGAAACTTGTGGTGGCCCACATGCGTATTATGATTGTCAAGCAACCGATGCTTCTGTTTACCCAGCTCCCGTAGCTGCAGTAAACCAAAATCAGTACCGTCCGCATGCTGAGACTCAGTACCGAGCACCGAATGCTATGGTCCCACCTGGTTTTCCACCCGTGCCAAATCAGAATAATCAAAATCACTTTGTTCAAAATCAGGGACATAATTTCCACAATTCCCAAAATTTCAATCAAAACCGAGGTCAGAATCAGGGTAATTTTAACCAAAACCGTGGTCCAAATTTTAATCAAAACCAAGGTTCAAACCGAAATCAGATGTCCTCAGATGAGTTGCTTATGCAATTCATGAAAACCCAAGAGGAAACAAATAAGACACAACGTGAGACAAACCAGTTGTTGGTTGCCCAATTAAACCAGATCAAAAAGTCTTTAACTGATATACCTTCTACCTCGGGAGGTCTCCCAAGTAACACTGTTGTCAACCCAAGGGGTGAACTCAAAGCTGTCACTATACGTAGTGGTAAAGCTCATGTTGAACTCAAGGTGAAAAAGGCCCCGGTACTTCCCACTAACAATGGAAGTGCTAAATACGTCCAACCCTCGGTCATCCAAAAATACGTAAGTGTGGGGGATTTTTGGATGACCGAGGGTTGGACGTATTTAGCACTTCCATTGTTAGTGGGAAGTACCGGGGCCTTTTTCACCTTGAGTTCAACATGAGCTTTACCACTACGTATAGTGACAGCTTTGAGTTCACCCCTTGGGTTGACAACAGTGTTACTTGGGAGACCTCCCGAGGTAGAAGGTATATCAGTTAAAGACTTTTTGATCTGGTTTAATTGGGCAACCAACAACTGGTTTGTCTCACGTTGTGTCTTATTTGTTTCCTCTTGGGTTTTCATGAATTGCATAAGCAACTCATCTGAGGACATCTGATTTCGGTTTGAACCTTGGTTTTGATTAAAATTTGGACCACGGTTTTGGTTAAAATTACCCTGATTCTGACCTCGGTTTTGATTGAAATTTTGGGAATTGTGGAAATTATGTCCCTGATTTTGAACAAAGTGATTTTGATTATTCTGATTTGGCACGGGTGGAAAACCAGGTGGGACCATAGCATTCGGTGCTCGGTACTGAGTCTCAGCATGCGGACGGTACTGATTTTGGTTTACTGCAGCTACGGGAGCTGGGTAAACAGAAGCATCGGTTGCTTGACAATCATAATACGCATGTGGGCCACCACAAGTTTCACACACTTTGTTTATTGCTTTGATTTGTTCCGGTTTATGAATTTCACTTTTTAATTCTTTCATTTCCTTCATCATACAACGCATTGAGTCAGTTAAAAAGGCTAACTCTGAGGAGTTACCGGATGAAGAAGAAGCAGGAGTGACAGGAACATTCACTTTGTTTCGAGAAATAGGAACTTTTGATTTATTTTCACAAATTTCAACTACCTCTCTAGGTTTACGATTTAAGATATTGCCACCGGAGGCTGCGTTAAGTGCATCTTGATCGTTTTGGGTTAACCCATTATAAAACGTATTTATCTGTTGTAACACCGTGAATTCGTGATGTGGGCATTTTCTTAGGAGATCTTTAAATCTGTCCCATGCCTCTCCGAAATTTTCATCAAAACCTTGACGAAATCCAGCAATTTCATTTTTTAGATTAGTCGTCTTTGATGGAGGGAAGAAATAATTGACAAATTTCTTAACGAGATCTTCCCAGGTTTCAATGGATCGAGGGGGTTCTTTATCCAGCCAAATCCGGGCTGCCCCCTCAAGTGAGAATGGAAATAGCATCAATTTGATAACTGTTTGCGCCACATTCTTGTAATTGATTGTAGAGGTCAACTTATTGAACCAACGAATGTGTGCATATGGATCCTCTCGTTCAAACCCGTGGAATTGGTTTGTGGACACGAGCTGAATCAAATGTGTTTTCAGTTCAAAATGATCAGAATCGATGCCTGGTAAAACGATGGCATCTCCGTAACCCTCGGTGGGTGCCTGGAGCATTTCAGCCATTGTGCGTTCGTCTGCCATATTATCAGTGAGAACAGTACGAATCTCGGGTTCGACTATTTGGGCAGCACGTCTACGATTACGTCTTCTCGGAATTTCTACGAGTTCACGTAAAGGGCTTGATGACGTGGAAGAACGAGTGCGCATGCACCAAGTAAAATATTTTAATTAAATCAAGAACGAGTCAAAACACAAGTGAACTTAAACCAATAATCAACAAGCGTACGGTAGCTCTCTAAAAGATAAACGCACAGAGTGGCGGAGAAGCAAAGGTGGGCAATTAAGCTCCTTAAAAACCCGCTTCTTTCAGTCCGACAATTTAATGTCAGACTATCCTTAAACCTCCGTTAGAGTTTGTTTATCAATCAAAAGTGAGCCGATATTCGCAAGTGATACAAAGGCAAGTTTTAAATATGATGTTTGAGAACTTATTATGGCCGTACCCCCAGTTAGGTAGTACTCTGTCTTGGTTCTCGATGGTAATTTTTTATTGTTATTTATTATTAACAAAGAAAACGGAAATTATTTTTGGTGTTTTTATTTTTTATATGATAATAATAATAATAATATATATAGAAAAGAAAAGAAAAATATTTTTGTATTTTATATGGTTTATGGGAAATAGGAACTTCTGATAGAAGGATCTCGAATCACTAATCGCTTATACTCTACACAATAGTCGCAGCACAACCTCCCCGGCAGCGGCGCCAAAAATTGATCGGTGAAAATCAACCTTATATTTCTAATGTCAAAGGAAACACAAGGCGAGCAAGTGTAACCTAGGTTCGTTATCCCTGACGAAGGTTGAATGGAACTCGCTATCTCGATTTGCTGAAACATGTTAGAAAGGTGAAAATAAAAAGATATTGGGTTTCTAATCTAAAACATGTGAATAATAAATAAAAACGACTTATAAAGCAAATTTATATAAAACTACTCGTACATAATAAAATCTATGCTAATAACAACGATAATAATCATTACGTTAAAAAAATGACAATAAATAAACAATAATATATAAAGCTAAATTACTAGGACTAGTATTTAAAACTAGAATAGATCGGACTAGTATTAAAACTAGAGTAGATCGGACTAGTATTAAAACTAGAATAATTACTAAACAAAAGAAAGCTAAAAATAAACAGACAAACTAAATTTTAAGTGCTCTCAAACTTAAGAGGTGTCAAGGCTTATTTGGAAAATAAGCCGAGCTTAACAAGCTCATGCATCTCTTTTTATGTTTGAATTGAGCTAGAGGGCACAATATTTAAATGACTTGAAAATTAAGGTACGATTAAGCATAAATTGAAATATAAAGATAGATTGAAATTGGTACTGTAAATAGGTTTATTACAATTTGTCAAAAAGTAATAAGATCCTGAAAGCATTTAAATAACAAGGTAATTAAAGATAAGCAATAAAAACGATTAAGTAAAATATTAACTACTGCGTAACTAAAATAAAAACTGTCTACACTACTGAGTACTAAAAATTAAAACTACTCTACTGATAAAACACTACTACTACTACTCAAAAAATAGTAACTACTCGCTCTCTATTTATAGCACAGCTCAGTCGGCTATCTTTTGCTCCAAGGCCACGTGGCACTTGTTGGTTGGCTGAAGCTTTTCTTTGAAGTCGGTTGCTGCAGCAAGTTGGATGAGACACGCGCCTCAATGATTTAATTTAGGCAATTGAAGGGACACGCACTATCTGCTTTTCTTATTATTTTTTTTTTCTTTCCGTCGTTTACCACAAAAGAGCCATCTGCCCTCTCAAGTCTACAAAAGCACAAATATCCCAAAGTGAGATAGATGTCCCATATTTTATTCCTCTTTTTCTTTTATTATTTTTTTTCTTTTTTTTTCTGGCGCCATTCTTATTCTTTTCATTCTTTTTTTTTTTTTTACTTTTATATTTTATTTTGTTGTCGACATTGTATTTTTTTTTTCTTTTGTCGCGATGCTCCAAATAAAATTAACGATAGACTCGTAATTTCGCGCTCTTTCCAAACTCGTGCTCGGTTTCTGCCCATTTTGCCTTTCTTTTTATCTTTTTCTCATATCCGTACCTGCACATATATAAACACAAAAACAAAGATATCTGCAATATAATTTGAGTGTTTTTGGTCATTTTTGTGGGTTTAAACAAGGTAAAATATATGTGTATTTAGACACATATCTAATATTAGCGGATGCACCTCCATCTATATACATGCGACGGATGTCGTGACCCCCCGTATGTATTTCAATGGTAAGTGGATCCACCACTGCGTTGTTCGCAGTCAGGGAGGGGAAAGAAATCTCGTTTTCCTTAGAAAACCGTTGACTGACCTTCTGTCTTGTCGCGCGCTGCCATGGGTGTATCATGTAGATGATATCTGCCTTTTCTTTTGATGTCTCCTTCTTGGCCCCTGGTTTTGGTTTGTCTTTCCCTTCTCTGATGTTTTTTACGAGGTGGTCCATCTTTCCTTCCTTTACCAATTTGTCAATCAATTGGCGTAGTTGGACGCACTCGTTGGTTGTGTGGCCTTTCTGTCCATGGTATTCGCAATATCCATTCCCTGTGCGCCGATCCTCTGGGGTGCGCATTGGTGGTGGTTTCGGGAAGTTAGCCCCTTCCGTCGCGAATATTTCTTTTGGAGTTTTTGTTAATGGGGTGTACTTGTCGTTTCCCCTTCCACCGCCTTGAGTGCGATAACTCCTATTACGATTGCCTCCCTGGTCATTGGATTGTCTCTTTGACTCTTCTTGTGGCCTATGGTTCGAATAGCCTTTCTTGCTATCCGCAGCGGCTTCTTCTCCTTGGACGAAAGACCTCGTGCGCTTCATGAGTTCGTCGAAAGTTAAGGGAACCTTATCGTTTAACTTTTTTATCAAATCTGGGTTATTGATCGCATTCATAAAACCCGATATTTTTAGTATCTCTGGACACGCCTTGACTTTCATGCATTCGTCCTTGAAGCGTTCCATGAAAGCACTTGTGGGTTCCCCTTGTCGCTGTTTAACTCTAGCAAGTTCGACAGGGTTTTTGGCGCACTTCTTCCTTTGAGTAAAGTTTAAGCGAAACGCCTTGCGCAACTCCTCAAACCCATCGATGCTTCTACGTGGAAGCTTGCTAAACCAGTTGCGCGCATTCCCTACTAATGTAGAGTTGAACATATGGCACCACACAGGTTGTGGCCAATTTTCGATAGTAGCTGCTGATTCGAAAATTTTTAGGTGATCATCAGGATCACCTGTCCCATCATATGTTTTGACATTAGCAGGCATGCGCCTTTTCTTATTCTCCGAAAAATCGCTGATGCGCCTAGTGAACGCATCAACCTTTTGGCGACGCCAGGGAAGAGACATGTCTTCGTCTTCCTGGTCGCGGTATTTTCCTCTTGATTTCCAGTGTCCAGTCTCGCTATCCGAGGAATCTCTTGAAGATGAGCGAACTCTTTTGTGACGCTTGCGTCGACTATCATCAAAGTCTGAGCTTGCTCCTCTGCGGCGCTTGCGCCGACTATCCTCAGAATCAGAGCTTGAGGGACTTTCACTTGGGGAGCATCGTCGCCCAAGCCTGTCTTGGATCCTGCGACTGCCAAGCCTAGCGTGGACATTGGCGCGCCGCTCCCCCTCTTCAGGCTCTTCCAGATGTTGAAGATCGGCTGTTTCATCATCCATAATCCTCCTTCCAATCCTGGTAAACACTGGTTGTTTGCGGCTATCCTTCTCGCGTCTTTCCTTTTGGTAGCGCGTTGGGGACGCCTCATGCTTAGGGTCGAAGTTGAGTCTGCCGTGCAGACTTTGGCTTGACCTCTTCTTTTCCTCCTCTCGCATGAGCGCAGCCAAGGCTTCGTAATTTTGAGAGACAAAGTCGCTTGGCGCCAATTCGGAAGTGACTCCTTCTAGCGCGATGGAGTCTGTTTCCAAGGCAGGATCCTTGTTTCGGATAGGTGCATTGGGAGGTTCAGTGAAGTTCACTTCTGGCATGGTAAGAGGAGTGCGCTCCAGTTCTACCGCGCTAGTACTTGTTGTAATAGCGGGGGTAGTCTTGGTAAGCGATTCCACTGTAGGAAAGACCAGATCTGAATACGCTCCTAAGCTACTAGGCGTGCTGGTTGTCCCAGGGGCCTGCTTAGGGGGCGCATCCACTTGATGCTTCTTCCCTAGTGGGTCATCATGCGCTTTCTTCCCATGCGGACTCTTGTGACTTCCGTGTTTCGTCATTCTAGTTCTTGGTAAAACTCTTAGTGTAGGGTCCCACGGATGGCGCCACTTGTTGATACAAAAGTTGGGCGTTCCTTGTGGGGGCTTCTATTCTCGTGCCAATTAGATCTTAATGCTGGGTGGAACCTGCGCACTAAGAAAAAGAACCAACACCGTTAGGCTTATCGAGGGATTGTCTCCCCCGATTATCCTCCGGCGTGAGAGTAAGTAATCAAAATTTAGGGTTTAGTGAAGAGTTAGGGTTTGAATGAAGTCGTACCTTTACCGAGGGCTTGGGTGCCCTTTATATACACATGAAACCCTAGTAGGTTTCTTGTTCCCTACTCCTCGGCGTATTCGCCGACCTTGGATATTTGGTGTATATCCCCTTTATTTAGGAGATATTCCATATCCTATCCGAAAATAGCTTTGGGCTTGGGCCTTGTAGGCCCAAACCGTATAAGTGGTAGTCCATTAATTGCCGTAGCGGCCCATACGTGGTGGGCTTATATATTAGTATTGTTTACTAATCGGGTCTGTGGCCCGGGTGTAGACTATACGTCATCAGTAGTTGATGGGTTGGTCTGCACAGTTGTCACTACCTTACCCTCAACTGTTGATGTAGTAGTTGTAGGCTTGTAAGAGTTTCCTTCTTCAATAATTTCCCAAAGTGTATAGTCTTGCACTTGGAAATACTGTTCTATCCTTAACCTCCACATATCAAACTCATTCTGCTTGAGCATTGGCAACTTAGCAGCCACATTAGTTTGAGATGTCTCCATGTCCATTTCTTCTTCTAAATCAGAAGTATTAAACCTTTCTCTGATACCACATGTTAGGATTTTGTAATACACTCTGAGGATGTTAGTCCTTTATAACGTGTGTATATGATACTTTGAGTGAATATGATTAAGTATGCGGAATCTACTTAACCACACTTAGAAGAGTATTGGTTTGTGGATAATGGAACAGTGATGCTTGATATTGAACAATGAACACAGAAAGTATAACACCAAACGATTCAATATTATTGAGAATAATACGAGTGATCTTCACTATCACTAGGGTTACAAAACCTTGAATCTCTATATTACAAAGATAACTATTTCTATTAAGTTTAACTCACTCAGTCTTGGCACTCGACTCATCTCTTAGTCTTATATATCTAATCTAAGATCTCTCTTATATAGTACAAAGGAGATCTTTACAATAAATGTCAAGTCTTGTCAACTACTTATTTGTTAAGTGTGCTAGTAGCTAAGATACAACTTGTTCTGTGTATTCAATTTTTTAACTGAACACTTATCTAAGATATTATCTATCGTATATATTTGACTTTTATACACAAAATATCTTTTTCATACTTATCCATTCAGCAGTAGTATACGCGACACTTATTCATTCAGCAGTAGTATAAGTCACTCCAACAGCAGTATCTGATCCACTAGTAGTAGAATCTTGCGGCAGTAGAATCTCCAACACTAGCAGTAGTATAGAATACACTAGCAGTAGTATTGACACTTAGAGTATTTTCCTTTATGCATCAGCAGTACCTTTGGTTGTACTAGCAGTACTAACCTTGTGAACATTTAATTCCCAACACTAATCTTCAGAACATTTAATTCCTAACAATTGTCTATTAGGTATGTGCACTTTCTGTTATGTTGTAAGCCTATTGGCAAGTTTTGTTTGGGCAGTCTATATGCTCTTGGTTTATGTATGAATCAACCTTTAAAGGTTTTATGTATAAAAAATAAGTATTATTATGTACTTGAAGTTGTTCTTTTGGTTCAGTTTTTACTTGTTCTATGGTCGCAAGTGTTTTAATTTCCTTTTGTTTAGTTTGCATCTGGTTTATGTAAGAGTCTAGGGTAATAGTTGTGTAATAAAATACAGTTGTACCAAATATTAATCTTAGTATCCATTGAATGTGAAAGGCATGCCTAGATGATTGCAAGTGGGCATTATACAAAATACAAAAGCAGATATCCGTTCTATGAAAGATGTTTGATTAGATGACTGGTCCTAGCTAGTAGTTATATATATTTATACAAACTATTGTCTTTAAAGCTGTACTTTAGTAGTGTGTAATTAGCTACATATTCATACATAGATGGATGCCATTGCCCTTTTGCATATATGTCCAGCAAGTTGTGGGGATTATTTTTCTTTTTTGGATCTTTTTAGAGCTCCTGTTGTGCCTGCATCCTTGCTTTCTCAGAAAAGGGCTCTCCTAGCAGCTTTTTTGGTCGGTTCATTTGTTGGTTTGGATGTTTGTGGTAAGCTGGTTTGTTCTTTTGGTGGTGTGCTGGGAGTCTGTTTAGTTTCTGCTGTTGCACTTGGTTCAGGAGGTGCAGTGACGGTTGACGGAAAAGGTGGTACAATTTTAGTTTCTGTGATAGGCAGTGCAATGGTGGTGTCTGTTGGCGTAGCAGTTAGTTCTGGTGTATTGATTTATTTTGAAGAGTCCATGCTACTTTCGCCATTTGTAGGAATTCCAGCTATTATTAATGGTATGTCATCCCAAGAGGTATCTAGAATAAAAAGTTTCTTTTCTTTTGTACAATCTGGATCGAAGTGGAGCTTAAAGATCTTTTTCCTTAATTGTAAAGCAAGTAGCGCTACTGGGTACTCGTAGGAGGTTTTCTTAGGCATGCTCTGCACTAATTATTTGCAATCTTTCACCAACGAATTTGCTTCGTTGCTAAAACATGTCATTGTTACATTGGTAGTGCCGTCGGACAACTGTACCCTGAAGCAATAACTGTGTAAAAAATATATAAAATGTTGTTTAGTAAAGATATTTATTTGTTATAAAACCTGGGATATGTATATTGGTATCAGACTGTGTTAATATTGCAGCTTACCTGTAACTTAGGTCATTTTTAGAGGTTGGTTGCTGGCAATGGGTATGCGGAAATCATTCAGAGATATTGTATTTACAGTCTGGGCACTTCTTGAAAAACCATGGCCTTTTTGTATCGATGTTGTCAATAGTTGCGACGACAGTAAAGCGGACATTCTGTATTGTTAAAAGTTTAGCTATGTATTTGATCTTCATTTGATAATGGTTGTATTGCAGTTGTTGATTACCTGTTGTTTCTGCGGATTTTCGTTGACCAAATCTACTAGTGTCACTCGATTTTTGTGTTTTTCCTGCTGCAGATCTGCAAATCTTTGGTGCTGGACATTTATTATTGTTGGCGGTTCAATGAATTGTTCACACCTGTATCGTTATTGGATGTGAGTTTACCTTTTTTATATTGTAAAGTGTAATATTACTGTATCTGATTGTTTACTTACACGCTATGGATTTCATCACATTCTGGTATGTTTGGATTGAAGTAGTAGTACGTTGCAGCTGTGCATGAAAGTTGAAGTCCTGTATTATTTTATACAAATGTTAGCCAATAAATTTAAAAGGTTGAATGATAAGTATAAAGTAATTAGTTTACCTCCGTAGTTTTTTTAAAAGGTTGAATGCACATCTTCATTCCACAAAGTAAAGCGCACCGTGTGGCCACTGTTATAAGCAGAAGGTATTTGTCAGAATGAATGTAAAGATTAAATTTTAAAGATAAAGGGCGGATACTTACTCTAAATTTTGGATAGCAATGTCTTTCCAAACTGGCAAATCTTTAGTTACTTTAACCGATTGCTGTAATTCAGTCACATATTGAACGCACCCGATATAATCTGTAAAAAGTAGGAATTTACATATTGGCCACTGTTATAAGCAGAAGGTATTTGGCGATATAATCTGTAATTCAGTCACATATTGGCCACTGTTATAAGCAGAAGGTATTTGGCGAATCTTTAGTAGGAATTTATGCGTCTATTTGTTATAGTTAATCTATGCAGGTGTGTTTTACGTACCTGTTAGCAGGCCTTCTTTTACATCCACTTTTGAATATAGGTCTCTATACTGGCTGACGTTGAAATAGTGGTAAGGGAATCCTGTATCCGGTATGTCCTTAATATCTGTATACATTCCAAAAACCAATGAAAGTGAGTGAGGCACTGCTTGCATCCATGTTTTAGTATCTTGAAAGCCAAATCCAGTTATTTTGTAAGTTTTGTTGATCTGGAGGATGGCATTAATTTTTTTTTCACGCAAGTTGACATTTGCTTGTATAGCCCCTGCCTACAGTTAAAATAGGAATTTAAAAATTTAATGTAATTTGTTTTACTTTTCTAAGGGATTATGGAAGTATGTAACTATGTGTTTGGAAAGTAGAATAGCACACTGTACCTGGCGATTAATTAACATGTAACAGAATAGGACCGGTTTCCCTTGTTTGTTTGTTGGTGTCCATTTTCGGTATGCTTTTACATATATAGCTTTGTCAGTGTCTGTGGCCTTTAGGTTGGCGAGGCTGATATCCCCTGGTTGTGTAACGATTTCTTTTCCTGTAGACTTAGATGATGCCACAATGCTAGAACTCTGTTCCATTTTCCTGTATATTAAACCAAAACTATGAATGACAGCTGCATATGAATGCATGTTTAATAGAAGGAAAAATATGAGAATGCAATTATTAATGTGCACAATTAGAAACGTAAGTAAAGTAGAAAATACATACAATAATGGGCAATGCAGATAAAGAATAACAATTTAACATTTATGATAACAGTCTAAAGATAGCTTATGCAGATAAAGAATAACAATTAAACATTTAAGATAACAGTCCAAAGGTTATGGGCGTAGGTATTTGGAAATTGCATAAACGTATATTTAAAGGATAAATGTAAGCGTGAGGGACTTGTGCAAGTGTAAGCATGTGTAAAAAATCTGTAACACCCCCAATTACGGGATACACAGTGGAATTCAAGCTGGATGTTACTCGACAGTACAACAGTTATAGTAATAGAAAACGATCTCTATTTGAGTCGTTTTGAAAGATTTATCATTCGAATATCAGAGTTTACAAAATGAGGTCCCAGTGGTTTCAAGGTTTACAAAATAAGTTTCAAATGATAATTAAATTTTAGCCTTCTATCAGTATCCGTGTCCCTCCGTTCCATCCTCGTTCATTATGGACCTGAGATAAACATGCTAAAAGTGTCAACACAAAGGTTGGTGAGTTCATAGAGTTTATAAGTAAAATAGTAAATTTGGACAATAAGTAAAATGCATGGATAGTTTCTAGATCACAATTTCGTATCACTAGTTAGAAAAGAATATTTTGATTGCGTTAAGTTCAAAACACCAAAAAGGTTTTCTAGCTATGTGTAAGAGGTTATGCTCCCTGTAAGTATTAAAGTACTCAAGCAGTGTAGGTGGTTACGCACCCTGATGTGTAGGTAGTTACGTACCCAAGTAGTGTAGGTGGTTACGCACCCTGATATGTAGGTAGTTACGTACCCAAGTAGTGTAGGTGGTTACGCACCCTAATGTGTAGATAACAAGTGAATAGCATTGTACTCGAATAATCAAGCAAGTATTTAGATAGACAAGAAGCAATTTGAGTAATCAACCATGTAAAGCGAGAAATGAGTTTAAGTAAAACGAGCATGTATCTCCCCCAAAGATAGTACGAAATAATAGAAAATAGGGGCCATGAACTCACCTTAGTAGTCTGGATGGAAAACAAATCAAGTATAGCGAATAAACTGCTCCGACACGCAACCTAGGTGATTATGCCAAGTTTCAGTATTCGTGTTCAATATTTGTGTTTTAATATTTGTATCGCAGTGTTTTGTTAATGGTAAATGTTAAATGAGACAACATGAAGTCTCTTCAAAAGTTGGTGGATGATAAGTTTTTATTATATTTCATATTTTCATGTTTAAGGTTCGTTCGTCCGTTAATCGATATATAGATATTTTATATATATAAGTTTTATAAATAATCCTGAGTTGTTAAATATATTTCTTATATAAGTTTTATAGTAAATCCCGAATCATTAAGTAGTGAAATATATTATCGAAGTATATATAAAAATATTGCACTTTGTACCCTTGAACTTTCATAAAATGACAACTTTTACCCCTCAACTTTGGTGAAATAATAGCTTTTACCTTATAGTTTCAAAAGTGACAATTTATACCCACATCTATGGTTTATCGGCAAAAACAGCCCTTATGTTAATAACTTTGTGATATTTACAATTTTAGCCCAAGAAAACTCCAATTTTAAGATTTTACAAGTTTTACCCCTAAAGCTTTTTATACGTTTCGATCGCAGTCCTAGATTCGTTTTAAGCGTGTTTTTAATTTAGAAAAAGGCGAGGCTTGCTACGACTCATTGAAATAAGTTATAATAAGTTTGAAAATAAGCTGATAAGGGCTTATTCACTTGGTTTTTAGCTTATAGCTTTTCAAAAAGGAAAATAAAAATTAAAAAGGATGCGTTTGATTTTTATCTAACTCGCCCAAAAGAAAATTAAATATAAGCGATGCCTTGCGGTATTTTTACAACGTTCTTGATTCTTTTAATAGTTTGCTGGGTGGTCTTTTAAATGGTTCAAACTCGAAGTCGTAAACTTTTGTGATTTGCTCTAAACAATTTATTGAAAAGGGGTGTTGGGGCATTTTCTTAATAAGTAACAAAAAAAGAAAACGTTTGGTTTTTGACTTTAAAACTTACGACACTATTTTTATAACATCTTAACATGATGATAAGTCTATTTAGTTGATTCTTAGAGTGTTTCTTATGTTTGGTTCTAAAATATCTCAGAAACTTTAAGTTAAGGATTTTTGATATAGTGACTTATGACAAGATAAAAGAGGCCAAATATCCATGTGGTGCGCAACTATTTTGACAAGGTTATGGGGGCGTTTTGATGTGTCCTGGGTGGTGATTAAAAGAGCTTTTCGGCCGGGTCTAAAGTCTTTATCTCATGGTAGAAAAATAGGGCGCAAGTTGGGGGTTTGGGATTGTTTAGAAATTTTGGGTTTAAACAGGTCACGTCGTCCAACTCACCCCGTACGTTTTCTGGACCTGTGCACCTATGGTTTTGAAGAAAATGTCGTTCCGGACAATTTTCGTGTTTTAACTTTTTGATGAAACGGAACAGAATGCCTCATTTCGCGTGTTTAATGAATCTGTCACAGAATATTACTTGACAGATTTCAAGTAATTTCATTTGGCCGTATCTTTTAACTCGTGTACTCGTTTTAGGTGATTCAAATTGCTATGCCTTCATTTTAATTTTGTCTACAACAATATGTAAACTACCAAATCTGTATGTAGTTGGTTGAGTATGAATTTTGAATAAAAAGTCTATTATTTTAACATTTATTAACCTAAGTTAACATATAGTTTCTCATTTTTGACCTTAGCTTTCTATTGAAACTGATTTAGTGACATGTTTAAGAGTATTACAAACTTATAAAGGATAGAAAAAAGGATTGAAATTCTTACAAGTCTATAAATCCGATTATGAGGATAATCGACTAGATTAACTCCTAGGTGAACCCAAGACTTTTTCCTTCCTTCTAGGCTTCAAGCTAAACTCCTTTGGCTTCTATTTGGATTTCTAGATCAGATTGTAGGTGAGTGGGTGAGTGTTTGTATGATGGAAAGCATGGGATGAGTATAAAGGGTGTGTTTAGGTCGATTTATATAGACACAAGTATTGGAGTTGTATGTGGCCACTTGTAATGGTTTGCAACCATAAATATGTGCATGGTATGGGAGCAAGGTGAGGTGTGTACTTAGATTTCCATAAGATTCGAATGGTTAAAAAGAAAACACATCGTGTAATATACTTGTTCAATTCTAATCCCTTTGATTCGAATGGTAAATAAAAAGAACACATAATGCGTACACTTGTTTTATCTCATAGCCACATGGATGTGAATGGTTTAGAAAGAAACATGTCGTATAGTTTACTTGTTCAAATTCAAGCCTTATAGTTCGAATGGCTAAAAGAGAAGCTAGGTGTCGCGATTTATGACCAAGAAAGAAGAAACATGATGATGTGTATCATGTGATTTGGAGGCCTCATGTAGTGTAAGTAAAAATGAAGTGATGTGGTTTGATCCATGGCCAAGGATTTCACCTACAATCTTTGACCATGGTAAGTATCTAAGGGACATGTTGATGTGTAATATTTCTAGACCTTATAGTATCTTATGGTGCAAGACTTGTCTAGTAATAAGTTGGGAAATAGTTAGTTTGTCCTTGGTTAGAATCGAACTAGGGAGGAAACTAGGAAGTCGAATGGCTTTGATGGTTTGTACATGGGCCATAGTGAGTTGTACATGGAATTTTTGTAAAGTAGTAAAGTAGTTTTAGGGCTTGGTTAATATAAGTTTTGGTTAAAAATAAAACTAGGGCTTGTTTGATTTAAGTTAGTGTCGAATTGGACAAGAAATAAAAGGAAATTGAATTGTGCTTAAAGAGGTTGTACCATGGGCTTATTAGGGTTGTACTAGGGTTTAAGAAATATAGAAATTATATTTTTAATGTTTGGTTAAGTTAAAATAAATATAAGTTAGTTTAATTATGTTTAAAAGTAATAAAATGTAGTTTTAGGTTTTTATGCGTTGGACACTTGTATCTTAGGTTCAGGGACTTGTACACTTTGTTTGGATGTTGTAAAAATATTAGGGTTAGGGTTTGTGCAAAATGATCTTGTACTGTGTGCTTCAAAGTGAGTACACTGAAGTTTATAATGGGATTTATTTTAATATTATGTTTTCATGCATAAATGACTTGTACATGAGCTAGAAAGATTTGTACATTTATATTTTATAGAAATCATATATACATTAATTAGGGTTTGTGATTTTATTACATAAAATAGTTTAGTGAATTTAGGGTTTGTATCAAGAGTTAAAGTGAATTTAGGGTTTTTGTGCTTTAGGAGCTTGTACATTGGCTTTAGAGTATTGTACTTTTGGGTTTATAATTTAGTTATCCAAAATCGTAGTTATAATAATTTAGGGTTTCTTGAAAAATTTTAATAGATAGATAACGTTTAGTTTAACTGTTTATTAATCGTACGTTAACGAATTTACGTAAAGTGATAAATAAAAGTTGAAAACTTTTATGTTTATAATTATAAGACATGTTATTGTTGGTGAGCACGTTTATTAAGAATATGAGTTACATTACATTAATTAGTCGTTGTGATAAGATAAACTGGTAACACTTAAAAAAAAAAATAGATATAGAAAATGGACATGTATTCTTTTGTTAGAATATTAATACAAGTGGAAATTTACCGGTGGTTATAGTCTCACCCCCTTAACAGAATCCCGTCACATGATTCAATCTGTGTTAGGTGTTTAAGTGATGAGAACGAAAGATGGTTTCACTTGTGAAAACTTTATAAGTTAGAATTTATTGTTTTACATGTAAGAAACATTGTTCCGAAGGTCATATAATCTTAAGAAAAATTTATTTTGAATGAAGATTGTTATTTTATAAGTATGTATTATGAGTTTATAAAATACGTGCAACAAGGAAATAACGAATTTTTAACAATGAAGGTTTCGGAAGAGAACTTGTTGAATGTAGAGAAAGTTTTTAAAATTTAAGCTTTTGTAGATGATGAATCAGTTTGTTCCTTAGTAAGATGAACAGTAATTTCAAATGGTCGTGAATAGTGTCCCAACGGTCGTGATTAGTAAATTCTAACGGCTATGAACAGTGGTCTTGAATAGTGTTTTTCCAACGCCTAGTTTTTTTTTGCCTATATATATATATACTCCATTTTAATTTCCATTCTTCCACCAAACATATGTCTCTCATTTATTACTTCTAATATGCCGCACCTCATTACTATTCTAGCAATCGTGTATGTCGTTCTTGGGGTTATCTACTTAGCGTACGTTCCTGATGAAGATTACGTATTCATGATTTGCGTTCTAGCGGTTCTTATGCCATTCGTGATCCTAGCTATTGGCGTGGACAAGCTATGGGGGTAATAGTCTCAAGTTAGGGTCGTTAGAATGAGTCCTTGTTGTGTTTCTATGTAATCCTTAATAAATATGAAATAAAACTCGTTTGTCTTTATGTCTAAGATCTAGTCTTGCTATCGTGTTTAATGTTTTGTTTGTATTTATCGCACAAAATAATCAAGGTGATACATCCCGTGGTGGCTCTAGCTCTCGTTGTGTTGGTGGTGGTCTTCGTTGTCATGGCGGGTCAACCTATTGGCGATTTTATTCCTTACTTAGTAATCTTTGTAACATTTGCACTACCGCTGCTAATTATATCATTATGCATTAATTTTTGTAGATTCTAATGTAATAAAAGATTACGTTTTATGTTTAATGGATTCTAGTGATCTTCGAGTTCATACTCATGTCGTTTCAGATACAAATAAACCCACTCGTTTATAATTCATTATTTACATAGAGAGGCGTCCCAAACAATGTAAATAGAGGAGTATAAACTTATGGTTCGGTGATTAATAATTCATTTATTTAAATAAAAAGGCGTCCCAATTTATTCAAATAAAGACATTGTAAATCATCCTACTTAAGAATTTCGGACTCAACATTCGTACTTAACCGATGAATTACAAGGTATTTTAGTAAGGGTACGGAAGAAGTATTTACACTCATCAGTTGTAAGATAATCAAGGAAAAATTGACATAGTACTCAAAATAGTTGGTGAGTATATATTTAATGTAGATAAGGTAAGAATTGTGCAACTCACAATGTCTTGGGAAGATTTCGTAATTTGAAAAATGCAGAAGTGGGTACATGCTCGGGGAAATATGATTGAGTCGTGATGCCTTAGAATAAGCATACGCAAGTATGTTTATTCCGTTGTTTGTATAAAGTGATCGGAAATATGTCGAGTGTGTATATATCAATATACTAAAGTGTTTGTGTAGCAAAAATTACCTAGAAGTCACATAATCGTCTGGAGGATGGAAGGCACGGACAGCGAAAGGCTATAAAACAATTTTGTGGAGAAGCAGTTATAGTTTAGGTCTCAATTAGACTCGTTTCTCTATAACTATAGCTCTGATACCAATCTGTAACACCCTCAATTTCGGGATACGCAGTGGAATTCAAGCTGGGTGTTACTCGACAGTACAACAGTTATAGTAATAGAAAACGATCTCTATTTGAGTCGTTTTGAAAGATTTATCATTCGGATATCAGAGTTTACAAAATGAGGTCCCAGTGGTTTCAAGGTTTACAAAATAAGTTTCGAATGATAATTAGATTTTAGCCTTCTATCAGTATCCGTGCCCCTCCGTGCCATCCTCGTTCATTATGGACCTGAGATAAACATGCTAAAAGTGTCAACACAAAGGTTGGTGAGTTCATAGAGTTTATAAGTAAAATAGTAAATTTGGACAATAAGTAAAACGCATGGATAGTTTCTAGATCACAATTTCGTATCACCACTTAGAAAAGAATATTTTGATTTCGCAAAGTTCAAGACACCAAAAAGGTTTTCTAGCTATGTGTAAGAGGTTATGCTCCCTGTAAGTATTAAAGTACTCAAGCAGTGTAGGTGGTTAAGCACCCTGATGTGTAGGTAGTTACGTACCCAAGTAGTGTAGGTGGTTACGCACCCTGATATGTAGGTAGTTACGTACCCAAGTAGTGTAGGTAGTTACGTACCCAAGTAGTGTAGGTGGTTACGCACCCTAATGTGTAGATAACAAGTGAATAGCATTGTACTCGAATAATCAAGCAAGTATTTAGATAGACAAGAAGCAATTTGAGTAATCAACCATGTAAAGCGAGAAATGAGTTTAAGTAAAACGAGCATGTATCTCCCCCAAAGATAGTAAGAAATAATAGAAAATAGGGGCCATGAACTCACCTTAGTAGTCTGGATGGAAAACAAATCAAGTATAGCAAATAAACTGCTTCGACACGCAACCTAGGTGATTATGCCAAGTTTCAGTATTCGTGTTCAATATTTGTGTTTTAATATTTGTATCGCAGTGTTTTGTTAATTGTAAATGTTAAATGAAACAACATGAAGTCTCTTCAAAAGTTGATGGATGATAAGTTTTTATTATATTTCATATTTTCATGTTTAAGGTTCGTTCGTCCGCTCATCGATATATAAATATTTCATATATAAAAGTTTTATAAATAATCCTGAGTTGTTAAATATATTTCTGATATAAGTTTTATAGTAAATCCCGAATCATTAAGTAGTGAAATATATTATCGAAGTATATATAAAAATATTGCACTTTGTACCCTTGAACTTTCATAAAATGACAACTTTTACCCCTCAACTCTGGTGAAATAACAACTTTTACCCTATAGTTTCAAAAGTGACTATTTATACCCACATCTATGGTTTATCGGCAAAAACAGCCCTTATGTTAATAACTTTGTGATATTTACAATTTTAGCCCAAAAAAACTCCAATTTTCAGATTTGACATGTTTTACCCCTAAAGCTTTTTATATGTTTCGATCGCAGTCCTAGATTCGTTTTAAGCGTGTTTTTAATTTAGAAAAAGGCGAGGCTTGCTACGACTCATTGAAATAAGTTATAATAAGTTTGAAAATAAGCTGATAAGGGCTTATTCACTTGGTTTTTAGCTTATAGCTTTTCAAAAAGGAAAATAAAAATTAAAAAGGATGCGTTTGATTTTTATCTAACTCGTCCAAAATTAAATATAAGCGAGGCCTTGCGGTATTTTTACAACGTTCTTGATTCTTTTAATAGTTTGCTGGGTGGTCTTTTAAATGGTTCAAACTCGAAGTCGTAAACTTTTGTGGTTTGCTCTAAACAGTTTATTGAAAAGGGTGTTGGGGCGTTTTCTTAATAAGTAACAGAAAAAGAAAACGGTTGGTTTTTTACTTTAAAACTTACGGCACTATTTTTATAACATCTTAACATGATGATAAGTCTATTTAGTTGATTCTTAGAGTGTTTCTTATGTTTGGTTCTAAAATATCTCAGAAACTTTAAGTTAAGGATTTTTGATATAGTGGCTTATGACAAGATAAAAGAGGCCAAATATCCATGTGGTGCATAACTGTTTTAACAAGGTTATGGGGGCATTTTGATGTGTCCTGGGTGGTGATTAAAAGAGTTTTTCGGCCGGGTCTAAAGTCTTTATCTCATGGTAGAAAAATAGGGCGCAAGTTGGGGGTTTGGGATTGTTTAGAAATTTTGGGTTTAAACAGGTCACATTGTCCATCTCACCCCGTGCATTTTCTAGACCCGTACAAATGGGTTTTTGAAGAAAACGTCATTCCGGACAACTTTCATGCGTTAACTTTTTGATGAAATGGAACAGAAATGCCTCGTTTCGCGTGTTTAATGAATCTGTCACAGAATGTTACTTGACAGATTTTAAGTAATTTCATTTGGCCGTATCTTTTGACTCGTGTACTCATTTTAGGTGATTCAAATTGCTATGTCTTCGTTTTAATTTTGTCTACAACAATATGTAAACTACCAAATCTATATCTAGTTGGTTTAGTATGAATTTTAAATAAAAAATCTATTATTTTAACATTTATTAACCTAAGTTAACATATAGTTTCTCATTTTTGACCTTAGCTTTCTATTGAAACTGATTTAGTGACATGTTTAAGAGTATTACAAACTTATAAAGGATAGAAAATAGGATTGAAATGCTTACAAGTCTATAAATCCGATTATGAGGATAATCGACTAGATTAACTCCTAGGTGAACCCAAGACTTTTTCCTTCCTTCTAGGCTTCAAGCTAAACTCCTTTGGCTTCTATTTGGATTTCTAGATCAGATTGTAGGTGAGTGGGTGAGTGTTTGTATGATGGAAAGCATGGGATGAGTATAAAGGGTGTGTTTAGGTCGATTTATATAGACACAAGTATTGGAGTTGTATGTGGCCACTTGTAATGGTTTGCAACCATAAATATGTGCATGGTATGGGAGCAAGGTGAGGTGTGTACTTAGATTTCCATAAGATTCGAATGGTTAAAAAGAAAACACATCGTGTAATATACTTGTTCAATTCTAATCCCTTTGATTCGAATGGTAAATAAAAAGAACACATAATGCGTACACTTGTTTTATCTCATAGCCACATGGATGTGAATTGTTTAGAAAGAAACATGTCGTATAGTTTACTTGTTCAAATTCAAGCCTTATAGTTCGAATGGCTAAAAGAGAAGCTAGGTGTCGCGATTTATGACCAAGGAAGAAGAAACATGATGATGTGTATCATGTGATTTGGAGGCCTCATGTAGTGTAAGTAAAAATGAAGTGATGTGGTTTGATCCATGGCCAAGGATTTCACCTACAATCTTTGACCATGGTAAGTATCTAAGGGACATGTTGATGTGTAATATTTCTAGACCTTATAGAATCTTATGGTGCAAGACTTGTCTAGTAATAAGTTGGGAAATAGTTAGTTTGTCCTTGGTTAGAATCGAACTAGGGAGGAAACTAGGAAGTCGAATGGCTTTGATGGTTTGTACATGGGCCATAGTGAGTTGTACATGGAATTTTTGTAAAGTAGTAAAGTAGTTTTAGGGCTTGGTTAATATAAGTTTTGGTTAAAAATAAAACTAGGGCTTGTTTGATTTAAGTTAGTGTCGAATTGGACAAGAAATAAAAGGAAATTGAATTGTGCTTAAAGGGGTTGTACCATGGGCTTATTAGGGTTGTACTAGGGTTTAAGAAATATAGAAATTATATTTTTAATGTTTGGTTAAGTTAAAATAAATATAAGTTAGTTTAATTATGTTTAAAAGTAACAAAATGTAGTTTTAGGTTTTGATGCATTGGACACTTGTATCTTAGTTTCAGGGACTTGTACACTTTGTTTGGATGTTGTAAAAATATTAGGGTTAGGGTTTGTGCAAAATGATCTTGTACTGTGTGCTTCAAAGTGAGTACACTGAAGTTGATAATGGGATTTATTTTAATATTATGTTTTCGTGCATAAATGACTTGTACATGAGCTAGAAAGATTTATACATTTATATTTTATAGAAATCATATATACATTAATTAGGGTTTGTGATTTTATTACATAAAATTATAGTTTAGTGAATTTAGGGTTTGTATCGGGAGTTAAAGTGAATTTAGGGTTTTTGTGCTCTAGGAGCTTGTACATAGGCTTTGGAGTATTGTACTTTAGGGTTTATAATTTAGTTATCCAAAACCATAGTTATAATAATTTAGGGTTTCTTGAAAAACTTTAATAGATAGATAACGTTTAGTTTAACTGTTTATTAATCGTACGTTAACGAATTTACGTAAAGTGATAAATAAAAGTTGAAAAATTTTATTTTTATAATTATAAGACATGTTACTGTTGGTGAGCACGTTTATTAAGAATATGAGTTACATTACATTAGTTAGTCGTTGTGATAAGATAAACTGGTAACACTTTAAAAAAAATAGATTTAGGAAATGGACATGTATTATTTCGTTAGAATATTAATACAAGTGAAAATTTACCGGTGGTTACAAAATCTTTGTAAACAACATTCTTAGTTGTGTTCTTATCCTTGTTCGGCTGTTGTTGGATTAACATTTTTAACCCTTCAGGAGACGTTGCTCTCGACAATGCAACATATAGTTAACCATGGCCAAATACAGGCTCTGGTAGATATACACCTATTTTATTTAATGATTGGCCTTAGCTTTTGTTGATTGTCATTGCATAGCAGAGCTTAATTGGGAATTGTTTCCTTTTAAATACGAATGGCAGCTTTTCATCTTTGTTGAATAACAAAATACGTGGGAGATAAACTTTTTCAGACATTCTGGTACCAGTGATGATCTTTGCTTGAATAAGCTAATATCTGAGTGACAATCATCCGTGTACCATTACACAACCCATCGGCTAGGTTAAGGTTCCTAAGCAGCATTATAGGTGCACTGCTCATGTGATTACAACTGCTCAGGTATTAATGAAAAATGCTCTAAGTCATTACTGCTGCTAGTTATGAAGGTTAAAGCTGCTTATGAAAGTTACTACTGCTAGAGTATATTATAAATTCTGGAAGACTTCAAGGAAAATACTCAAAGTAGTTAATGCTGCTAGAAAAACACTTAGTGTTGCTATACTAAGTTACAACTGCTGAAGACTTAATGCTGCCAGAGTACAGAGTTAGTACTGCTAAGTGTTTATTAGTGTTGCTTGAGTATTAGAGCCGGTTAGATATGTATAGAATGTTTTGATAAGTATAGAAAAGATTCTTTAAAGATTTATCTTGTATAGAAAGTAATTGTAAGCCGACTAGGACTCCTTAGTCTATAAAAGGAGGTCCTAGGGCATTGTATTACATACGTATTATTCATAACTTCAAGGTTGTAAACCCTAATACTAAGAGAGTATTCGTATTAATAATATTGAAGCTATTGATTTGTTTATTATTTTGTTATTGTTCTTCTTAATACTATTGTTTAGATTCCGCATAATCCTTAGTAAATTCAATACAGTTTCTATACTAGTTGTGTTAGTTTACCTAGCATAACTAAACCTTTACAAGCTAAGGGAATTCGATCAAGTATATAATTGGGATCAACAAGTGGTATCGGAGCTTGTGATCTAGAAGTAGGGGTGTTCAGAAAATCCGAGAAACCGACGAACCGAGCCGATCCGCTCAATCTGAAACCGCAAAAAACCGATAACCGAAGAAACCGAAACCGAGAAAACCCGAAACCGGAAAAACCCGGTTATCATGGTTCGGTTTCGGTTTTTACTTTCAGTTATCCACGGTTAACCGAACCGAACCGTGTATATATACATGTAGGTTTCAGCAAACCATTCATAAAAATGTACAAGTATTAACTATATTATTACACAACTTTTATCGTATAATGCAATTTTACTTACCTAATGTGATCATTTACTAACGTCCCGGATTACATATGATTAAAGTGATCGTAAACTATATACATCAAATAAATAATATTAGTTATTTTGTTACATACGATAATTTGAATGTTTTTATTGCAACGGAACAACTTTACTATGACTCTAATCTCTTCAATGTTTTTTTATTTTACGACGATGACAAATTACTATCTAATTTATGTCATTGTTTGTCCTATTCGATTCGATTAATTTTGTAAAATGGTTAACCATGACCCGAACCGTGGGTAACCGCTCATTTTGGGTACCCGCATGTCCGGTTACCCGTCTAGTGCGGTTCGGTTTCGGATAGTAAAATGAACTACCCGCCCCGCAATGGATAGTTAAAATCTCTAACCGAACCGAGCCGAACCGCCCCGTGAACACCCCTATCTAGAAGTTGTGATCAAGAAGAACCTATTTAAGCTCGAGATTGTTTAGATCTTTGATCCGTGCTAAAACGTATATATAAATATTAAGCAATGACGGATACGCGTGAATAAATACAAATCACCCCTTTGTGAAAAAGGATACTTGCAAAAACTCACGTTTGTGTGTAGTGTGAAACCAGGTAAGTGATTACCCGGATCGTTTCCCAACGAGGCTGGAATGGGCAAATTGTTTAAGGTTCGGATTATAGTGACTGATGATTAGGATATGGATTTTTTGCTTTTTAATTAATTCTAATTGATGTATGAAAAACAAATATACAAAAGAAAATTAAACGCGAATTAATTAAACTAAAAACGCGTAACGGGAAATCTAAAACGGGATAGAAAAGTGAATTATTAGAAAACTAATCCTACAAGTGTAAAATTATTTTTCTTAAATCCTAAATGACAAAATAAAATTTTAGAAATTATATTTTTAATTATTATTAATTATTTATTATTTAATTACTTTTTAAACTATTTTAATTTATAATAAATACTAAATGATCAAAGAAAAATCTAAAACTTTTTCTATAAATATTATGAGGTAAAAAGAAGCTAAGAAAATTATAAAAATGAAAAGTGCTTAATTAAAAAATTTAAAAAAAAATAAAATCTATTAAATAAAAACTATCACTTATTTTATATTTTATTTTTCCTAAGGTCTACAGAGATGGTTATATTTTTCCTAGATTCTACTTAATAAAAGAAAATTTTGAAAATTAAAATTATATTTTTTTGATTATTATTCTATTTATTATGATTTAATTACTAATAAAATTAATTAAAAGATTTAAAAATAGTAAATGACTTAGGAAAAATCTGAAAAATTCAAGTTAAGTCTAAAATAATATTCTTAATCCAGGAAAATTAAAATCAAAAGTTTACTAAACCCTAATAAGCAGTTGGGCTGAAAAGCAGTTTGGCAAATAAGCTAAAAATAAGCTAAAGTTATCCAAAAATTCCCAAAAGCTCAGGAATAGTTCAAACAACTTATAAAAGCATCAAATAACTGATTAAGCACAATAAGCAATTAGAAATAAGTAGATAAGCACTAGGGCAGAATCACAATTTAAGGAGAAAAACCACCAACTTGCAGACAGATTTAAGCACTCTAAATAAGCTGAAAAGTGAAAACTTATGGGGGCAAAATCTTTCTAGTACTACTGGCTACTCTAAAAACCAAAAAGCCCCAATTCTAACAGCCCAATTGAACTCTAATTTAGCACTAGATCAGGTGGTGTGAGCAACTGAGGTTTGTGCAGGGCTAATTGCAGGGTTGATGCAGTGAAATGGGGAAATTTGCAGGCTTATTTTAAGCTATTAAATAAGCTATGAAGTGGAATCCAAGCTTGGAATCTAAAAGCTAGCTAGGTGAACTACTTGCAAACCAAAAATTCGGGTATCAGCTTATCTAAATAAGCCACAAATAAGCTGAGAAGAAGGGCTATGTATGCTGAGATCTACTCAGTATATACTGAGTCTGCTTATGCAGACTTGGTGTGCAGAGGTGTGCAGAGATGCACAAACCAAATGACCTCAAACCAACTTTTGGCTACTCACTAAATGGACTCAAAAGAACTCAGTTATGCCAAGAAAAAGGCCTAAATAAGCTTATGGCTTATTATGGCTATTATGGACCTTTTAAGGTCTGATTTTACCACAGACCCCTCAAATCTATATTTTCTATTGAAATGGCTAATCAGGACTTAGAAACAGATTATATGGAACATATTAAGCTGGTTTGAAGTTGGGCTTTTGGCAAATGAACAATAAATAGCTATTTGACCTTTTTATGCCAAACACCCCTTTAAAAGGGGCTGTCTTGGATTTTTCAAATGAAACAAGCTATAAACTATGATTTTTTGGTTGTTAACTGATTTACTGACTTATATTAACTCTAGTAAGTAACTTCTAATGTAGAAATAAGCAATTAAATAAGCTATGCCTTATTTGGCTATTTTTGGCTTTTTAAGTGATTTTAAGTAAAATAAAGACAATGACTATTTAAAACTGATGTAAGTGATGAAATATAACTAAAAACTAGTAATAAGCAATAAACAACAATAATAAGCTAAAAATAAGCTATTGAACAGTAAACTAAGTTTTAAGGCTAAAAATTCAAAAAGCTTACAACTGATTTTGCTAATAGAACAAGGGAACAAGGACCAAGAACACTTCTAGCTTGTTCACACAAGCTAGAAAACCCAGAAAAAGCCTTCCTAAGTAGCTTTTTCCTTCAGAAGAGCTTATTGAGAGCTTATGTTGACTTTCATTGACTTTTCTTGGAATTCTTGATTAGAGCTTATTTAAACTAATATAAACTTACAACAAGCTATGATAAGCTTGTATAAGCTTATAGAAACAACTAAGAAGCTATTTCAATTATTACTTAACTTGATTCGAATTCTCAGTACAACATGGAATTTTAGAAACTTAGAATTATCATTAGCTAATGGAAATTGTACAAAGATTGTTAACAAACAGACTTAATTTAACTTGTATTGATTACTGAAACTTGAGATTACAAACCATGATTACTGAAAATGAAATACGATTATGCTACATTAACTACTTAGCCATTAAGGCTTACATTGTGACCTATTTATACAAAAATAAAGTGGGATTAGTCCTATCTCTTCCTCTGAATCTTTCTTGGCCTTTGGATGGTCTTCAATTGATCTCAGCCTTTGATTCTGATTTTTGGCGCCAAAATTGAGATAGTGGAAAAATCCACTATCTCTGGTTAATTGTGATGATGAAGAAGCATTGAATGCAATTTGGTTTGTTAGGTAGCGTGTTGAGGAGGAGGGGGTGGGTGTGTCAGGAAGGCGGTGGAAAATGGTGGTGGTATCTGGTATGGTTTTGGCGGGGTCGATGGTTTAGGAGAAAGGTTTGACTGAGTCAAACCTTTTATTTCACTAAAAAGGTCAGGTTGGGTTTTGGGATTGGGCTTGGGTAATGTTTAGGTAGTGGGCTGGGTATGTAGTTGGGTTTATTATTTAGTGGGTTGGGTTTAGTTTATTTAGGATAGGATTTGGTTTTTATATAAACCTTAGGGACTAAAATTGTACAATGCTGAAAATCCAAGGACCAAAGTAGCCAATAGTGAAAATTAATTCCAGGGACCATTTGTGTTATTTTGGGATTTTGGGGGTTGACTTTGACTCCGTCTTTGACTTTCGTCTTCACTTGATCAAATGCACAATTATTTCCGAGTCAATCCAAAAATGTTCGTTTTCGTCCCGTTTTTAATCATTTTGCACATGAAACAGATAAAACCACAATTCAAAGATATTTTCTGTATTTTGAAGTATTTATGAGTGTTTTTAAATGTTTTTGCAGTTCAGATGGGAATATAATGATGAGTATTTAGACACTCATCAATCTTAATGAAGACATGGATTCAGACTCTGCACATATGGTTACTGCATCAAAGGTTCCAATGCTTAAGGCTAATGAGTATGAGATCAGGAGAATGAGAATTGAGCAGTACATTCAGATGACTGATTTCCAACTTTGGGATATCATTGAGAATGGAAACGAAAAACCTAAAAAAACAACATCTGCAGAAGGTGTTACTACTGTTGTGCCTCTTACAACTGCTGCAGAAAAAGCTTAAAGAAGACTTGAAGTTAAGGCAAGAAGTATGTTGATGATGGCCATTCATAATGAGCATCAGTTGAAGTTCAACTCCCTTAAAGATGCTAAGTCTCTAATGGAAGCTATTGAAAAGAGGTTTGGAGGTAATGCTGCTACTAAAAAGTGAAAGAAAATTCTTTTGAAACAACAATATGAAAACTTTTATGCTCAAGGTTCTGAGATGCTAGATCAAACCTCTGATCGACTTAACAAACTTATAAGTCAATTAGAGATGTTGGGTGAAGTGATCTCTCAGGAAGATATGAATCAAAAGTTTTTGAGAATCCTGCCCTCTGAATGGAGCACACATGTTGTTGTGTGGAGAAACAAGGATGATTTAGACACAATGAGCTTGGATGATCTTTACAACAACCTCAAATTTTATGAACCAAATGTCAAAGGGACTAGCTCAAGTACTAATTCACAAAACATGGCTTTTGTGTTCTCCTCAAATAACTCTAGCAGTATGAATGAAGCAATTACTATTGCACATGGGGTTACTACTGCTAGCACTTAGGTTAATGTTGTTAGTTCTACAAACATTGAGAACTTGAGTGATGCTGTTATCTATGCATTTCTGCCTAGTCAATCAAATAATCCTCAGATTATACATGAGGACTTAGAACAGATTCAGCCAGATGATCTTGAGGAGATGGATATGAAGTGGCAGATGGCTATGTTAACAATGAGGGCAAGAAGATTCTTGAAGAATACTGGAAGACAGCTCAAGGTCAATGGGAAAGACAACATGGGGTTTGATAAGTCCAAGGTTGAATGCTACAACTGTCACAGAAAGGGACACTTTGCTAGGGAATGCAGGGCACCAAGGAGCCAAGACTACAAGAATGGAGAAAGCTCAAGGAAAATTGTGCCTATGGAAGCAACTAATTCCACAGCTTTGGTGTCTTGTGATGGCCTGGGCAGATATGATTGGAGTGACCAAGCTGCAGAAGGACCAAACTTTGCACTCATGGCTTATTCATCTTTCCTCTTCAAGCTCTGACTCTGAGGTATCTAATGAATCTGGTTGTTTTTATAAATCTTGCTTAGATATTGTTGAGTCACTTAAAGCTCAAAATAATCAACTAATAGAAGATTTAAGAAAGTCTGAGTTGCTTTGTTTAGGTTATAAAATAGGTCAAGAGTCTGTAGAGAAAAGACTAGAATTCTTTAAAACAAATGAAACTGAGTTAGTAGAAAAGATTAATGTTTTAAAAAGTGAGATTTATGTAAGAGATGAGCTTATAACAAAACTTAGAAGAAGAATTGATGCAGCTCAGAAAGAAAAAGATATAGCTCAAAAGGAAAAAAGATAACTTTCAATGTAAAGTAAATAGGCTTGAACATGCATCTGAAGGAGTAAACAAGATAATAGAGTACCAACTTATGAGGAAAGGTAGTGGCATAGGCTATAATGCAGTTCCCCCACCCATTACAGGGAAATTTGTGCCTCCTATGAAAGAATTGTGTTGTTTAATTGAGTCTGCTAATTAGTCTGTAGGTGAGAGTAGTAATGCTAAGTCTAATGAGGAAAAGTCTACAGTTGATAGGAAGTATTCTGATGCACCAATTATTGAAGATTGGGAGTCAGATGATGAGGATAAGGTTGAGTCTATACCTAAGGTTGAAAGAAAAATAGTTTAGCCTGGTGTAGAAAAGATAAAGTTTGTCAAACCTGACTTTGGTAGTAAGTTAACTAGGAAAATTGTTGATCAAGTTGAGCAACCTAGGAATATCACACACTGTCCTAGAGGGAATCAGAGGAATTGGAATAACATGATATCTCAAAGACTAGGAAGTGATTGGAAAATGTTCAATAAAGCTTGTTATTATTGTGGTAGTTTTGAACAATTGCAACAAGATTGTCATAACTATCAAAAACCTGTTTGGAACTATGCTAGGAGGGTAAATCACCAAAGTTTTTCTAAAAATACACACCCAAATGCTAAGAGAAATATAGTTCCAAGAGCAGTGTTAATGAAATCTGGGTATGTATCAGTTAATACTGCCAAGCAAAATGTTTCTAAAACAGCAGTATTAACTAATACTGCTAGACAAGTTGATACTGCTCCCACTAAGAGAACAGTGAATGGTGCTAAATCAAGGTTACAGTTTTCAAAAATGGCACATTCATCTGTAAAAAGACCCATTCAAAGGAATATAGCATTTAGTGCTGCTAAGGCAAAAGAAGTAGTACTACTGCTAAGCCAAAAGTAGTAACTAATAATGTTTGTGGTGATCATTTTTATGCTGTTAAGGCCTCAGCATGTTGGGTTTGGAAACCAAAAATAAATGTTTTAGACCATGTTTCCAAACATGACAGTGCATCAATTGTCCTAAAGAAATTTGATTATATTGATGCACAAGGCAGATCCAAGTTAGTAATGACTTGGGTCCCCAAGAGAAAGTGATTTTCTTACTTTATGTGCAGGGCAATCCACAGGTGGAGTTACAAGATCAAGGAGTTATTAACATTGGATGCTCATGGCACATGACTGGAAACATGTCCTATCTTACAGATTTTGAGCCAATTGATGGAGGATGTGTTGGCTTTGGAAGTAATCCCAAAGGAGGGAAAATCACAGGGAAAGGTATAATCAAAACTAGTAAATTAGATTTTGAGAATGTGTACTTTATAAAAGAGCTTAAGTTTAACATCTTTAGTGTCTCACAAATGTGTGACAAAAAGAACAGTGTTCTTTTTACTGACACTGAATGTTTTGTCTTATCTCCTGACTTTAAGTTAACTGATGAAAGTCATGTTTTGCTTAAGGTTCCTAGAAAAGACAATATATACAGTGTTGATTTAGAGAACATGGTTCCCAAAGGAGGTTTGACTTGTCTCTTTGCAAAGGCTACATCTGATGAATCTAAGCTTTGGCATAGAAGGCTTGGACACTTAAATTTCAAAACAATGAATAAATTAGGGAAAGCAACATAGAGCCTCTTGTAAGACCAAAACAGTGAACTCTATAAGTCAGCCTTTACATATGTTGCACATGGATTTATTTGGACCAACCTTTGTAAAAAGTTTGATGAAAAGATGTATTACCTAGTTGTCACTGATGATTTTAGCAGGTTTACTTGGGTTTTCTTTTTAGCAACTAAGGATGAAACTAGTGGAATCCTTAAGTCTTTCATTACAAGGATAGAAAACCTAGTTAATCATAAGGTTAAGGTGATAAGATGTGACAATGGAACTGAATTCAAGAATAGGGATATGAATCAGTTTTGTGAGGTGAAGGGTATTATGAGATAGTATAGTGTAGCTAGAACTCCTTAACAAAATGGTGTTGCTGAGAGGAGAAATAGGACACTAATTGAGGCTGATAGAATAATGTTAGCTGATTCTAAGCTACCAACTACTTTTTGGGCTAAAGCAGTTAATATGGCTTGTTATGTGCAAAATAGAAGTTTAGTAGTTAAGCCTCATAACAAGACCCCTTATAAACTTTTACATGGTAGAGCACCATTGTTAAGCTTTTTAAGACCATTTGGGTGTCCTGTTACTATCCTTAATACCATAGATCACTTAGGCAAGTTTGATGGAAAGGCTGATGAAGGATTCTTTGTTGGATACTCACTGAATAGTAAAGCTTTTAGAGTGTTCAATAGTAGAACCAGGTTAATGGAAGAGAACTTGCATATTAGGTTTAGTGAGAGTACACCTAATGTTGCAGGGAGTGGACCAAACTGGTTGTTTGATATTGATGCACTAACCAAAACAATGAATTATGAGCCAGTTGTTGCAGGTACACAATCTAATGATTTTGCAGGTACAAACACAAGTGAAAGTACATGTCAAGCTAATATGGAGACAGGCCCTGGAAAAGATTATGTCTTGCTACCTATATGGACTGCTGATACACTTATCTCAACCAAAGTTCCAAAGAGTTTTGAAGAAGATGATCAAGATGAAGATCTAAAAGATGATAAAGAAGATGGTGTTAAGTCTTCAAGTGATAATGAAAAGCAGGATGATGAAGCTCCAACTGAATTTGGTGATCAAGTGAAGGATGATAATGTTAGTAGTTCTAATGAAGTTAATGTTGCTGGTGATGGAAACTACATTAATAGCATTACCAAATATAAAATTGTTAATACTGCTGACAAGGATGGCATTGCTGATAAAAAGGATGAATATCCATTTGATCCAAACATGCCTGCTTTGGAAAATATACATGCAAATACTGATGATGAAGAAGTTGGTATAGAGGCTGACATAAACAACATGGATGATACTATCCCTGTCAGTCCTATTCCAACTACCATAATTCACAAGGATCATCCTAAAGAGCAAGTAATTGGAGATATGCAATCTACTGTTCAAACAAGAAGAATGACCAAGGATTTAAAGGAACAAGGTTTCTTTGCTAGATCTCTTAAGCAGAGAACAGTCACAAAGATCTTCAAAATTGTTTATTTGCTTGTTTTCTATCACAAGTAGAACCCAAGAATGCACATAAAGCATTACAGGATCCAAGCTGGGTGGAGGCTATGCAAGAGGAGCTTTTGCAATTCAAGCTACAAGAAGTTTGGACTCTGGTGGATTGCCTAATGGAAAAAGTTCAATTGGTACTAAATGGGTTTTCAAATGTAAGAAAGATGAAAGAGGTATTGTGGTGAGGAATAAAGTATGATTAGTTGCTCAGGGATACACACAAGAAGAATGGATTGACTAGGATGAATTCTTTGCCCCAGTTGCAAGAATTGAAGCTATAAGGTTGTTCTTGGCTTATGCTTCATACAAAGATTTTGTGGGGTATCAGATGGATGTGAAGAGTGCTTTTCTATATGGGAAAATTAAAGAAGAAGTTTATGTCTCTCAACCACCTAGATTTGAAGATCCTAACTTTTCTGATAAAGTATACAAGATGGAAAAAGCACTTTATGGTTTACATCAAGCTCCTAGAGCTTGGTATGACACATTGTCAACATACCTGTTGGACAATGGTTTTAGTAGAGGGAAGATTGACAAGACCTTGTTTATCAGAAGACACAAAGATGATATTCTGTTTGTTCAAGTTTATGTTGATGATATTATCTTTGGATCAACAAACAAGGTGTTATGCATTGAGTTTGAGAAATTGATGCATGAAAGGTTTCAGATAAGTTCTACGGGAGAACTCACTTTCTTCCTAGGGTTACAATTCAAGCAAAAGGAGAATGTCATATTTATCAGTCAAGATAAGTATGTGGCTGAGATCTTAAAGAAGTTTGGGTATACAGATGTCAAGGCAGCAAGTACACCCATGGTCACTGACAAGCCTTTGCTCAAGGATGAAGATGGTGAAGAAGTGAATGTTCATTTGTATACATCAATGATTGGGTCATTGATGTACCTTACTTCTTCAAGACCTAACATCATGTTTGCAGTGTGTGCATGTGCTAGATACCAAGTCACACCTAAAGTTTCACATCTTCATGCTGTGAAAAGAATTTTTAGGTACTTAAAGGGTCATCCTAAATTGGGCCTTTGGTATCCAAAAGATTCACCTTTTGATTTGGTAGATTACGCTGATAGTGACTATGCTGGAGCAAGCTTGGATAGGAAATCTACAATAGGTGGTTGTCAATTCCTAGGGTGTAGATTGATCTCATGGCAGTGCAAGAAACAAACTGTGGTTACTAATTCCATAACAGAAGCTGAGTATGCTGCTGCTTCAAGTTGTTGTGGACAAGTGCTCTGGATTCAGAATCAATTGCTGGATTATGGGTACAATTTTATGCATACCAAAATCTTTATTGATAATAGCAGTACTATGTGCATAATTTGAAATCCTGTTTATCATTCTAAATCAAAGCATATTGAGATAAGACATCATTTTATAAGAGATTGTAATGAAAAGAAGTTAATTCAGATGGTTAAAATTCATACTGATAATAATGTTGCAGATTTGCTCACAAAAGCTTTTGATGTGGGTAGATTTCAATTTTTGATTGCCAGTATTTGAATGTTAAATCTTTAAAATCTCTTATCTCTTAATGTTTTTGTAAAGTTTTGTAAGGATTAGTACTGTTATTTAAGTCAATAACAGTTTATGCTGCTAAGTATAATTAGTGTTGCTAGTTATACTTAGAACTGCTAGTTTCTGCTGCTAGTTGTGTTTACATCTGATAAGTACAAATGATGATGTGATTATTGTGAATTATGTTATTGTTTGTGGTTTGGTATTTTTGGACTAATCTTTTGCAGGATATGCTATGAAAAGTGTTGAGTGCTGATAATTAAGCTTATTGGAGTGAAAACTGAGTGTTGCCAGGCATAAGTTAGTGTTGCTAGGTTTCTGCTGCTAAGTTTGAGAGTGCAGAGTACTGTTTTAAAACTTTGAACGATTAAGGGTTTATATCCTTCAATCATTCGAACAAGTGTTTTTATCCGATCAAAACCTCTCTTAAACGAAAACTTAACTTGTTTTTATCATTTAATTGCAAAACCAAGCGAAAACATACACGATTTTTCAAAAATATACAATGTCGAATCTTTCTTTTGCTGACCAACATAACATGATTGCATTCTTACAAAAACCTAAAGAGTCGGAAGGTTTACTGAAATCATTGTTTTTTTAAATGCAAGCCACATTAAGTTTGCATTAACAGTAAATCCTACTATGTATATTTCTCATATCAAACAGTTTTGGTCTACTACTAAGGTCAAAACTATTGATGGGGAAGAACAGCTTCATGCCCTTGTAGATGGGCAGAAGATACTCATTACTGAATCATCTGTTAGGGAAGTTCTTCACTTAGCAGATGCTGAAGGTATTGATTGCCTTCTAACTTCTACAATTTTTGAAAAACTTGCACTGTTGGGATATGAGAGGAAAAATGATTCATTAAAATTTTTCAAAGCATACTTCTTCCCACAGTGGAAATTCTTGATTCATACCATCTTGCAGTGTCTTAGTCCAAAGACAACTGGCTGGAATGAATCTAGCAGCACTATAGCATCTGCTATTATTTGCTTATCTGAAAATACAAATTTTAATTTTTCCAAAATGATTTTTGATGGTATGGTCAATAACTTGGATAAATCTACAAGTAATTTTTATCTATATCCAAGGGTTTTACAACTGCTTATGGACAAACAGTTTTCTCAAAAGAAAATTCATTCAAAAACTTATCTTGCTCTCTCTCACACTAAAAAGGTTTTTGCTAACATGAAGAGAGAAGGAAAAGATTTTTCAGGGAATGTAACACCATTGCCTCAAGCAATGATGGTACAAACTCAAATTCAGGGTGAAGGTTCAGCAATCCCAGCTGATACCCATCACACACCCATAATTTTACCATCCACATCTCAACCTAAAATGACCTATACTCGTAGGCTCATACAAAAGGGCACTCAGCTACCTCAGGCTAGTGCTGGTATGGATGCAGATGAGGCGTGGGAAGGTAGTTTGGAAAGGGCTGCCACTACTGTTGCTAGCTTAGATGCAGAGCAGGACAGTGGTAACATCTCTAAGACCCAATCCAAGGCAACATCTAATGGGTCAAGTTCCTATAGAACTGACTCAGGTGATGGAAACCCCAGGCGCCAAGAAACCATGGGGGAACAAGTGCTCATTCAAGGGATGAGGTTGTGTCTAACATGCCCAATGATGCACTACTCAGGAGAGGTAACACACTCTGAAGTGCTGAGGGTAGTATGCAACTTAAGGAATTGATGGAATTATGTACAAAATTGTCAAAGGAAGTTCTTGACCTCAAGCAGACTACATCTTCTTAGGGTGATGAAATTAAAAGGTTGAAGAGAAGAGTTAGATATCTAGAAGGTAGACAAAGGTCAAGAACAAACAAACACAAAAGACTATACAAGATTGGTACTACTTCCAGAATTACATCTTTTGATGAAGCATAGAGTTTGGGGGAGGATGCTCCCAAACAGGGGAGGAATACAAGCAAAGCTTCAGGGGAAGAAACTGGGGTAGAAAATGAAGTGATGATTGATGCACAGTTCGTTGATGATGAGCAGGTTGTGTATGAGAGTAATGAGTTTGTTGTCGCTGATCAGATGCAGAATGAAGTAGTTTTGGATGAAGTTGCTAAGGTTGTTCTGGAAGAGCAGGTGAAAAAAGTTAATGCTGCTAGTAAAAAGGTTTCAGCTGCTGAGCCAGAAATTACTGTTGCTAGTGCAAAGGTTACTACTGCTACTACAACAAGGTCAAAAGATGATCTAACTACAGTGGCTCAAGCTCTAACTTCCTTGAAGAGCACAAAACCATCCTTGAAGAACACAAAACCACTAGTTAAAGGTGTTGTGATCAAAGAACCATCCTCTGCAACAATAATAACAACAAAACAATCACAACCACCACCACAGGGTAAAGGAAAGGAAATTTTGATTGAAGAGCCTGTGGAGAAATCTCTTTCAAAGACAAAGCAGATGCTCTTAGATGAAGAAATAGCTAGAAAACAACAAGAAGAGTATGATGATGAAGATCAAAGAATAAGAGAAGAAAAAGAAAAGAAGGCTAGAGAAGAAGAAGAGGCTAGCCTTGCAGAGATTAATTCCTAGGATGACATACAAGCAAAATGTGAAGCAGATCACATGTTAGCCCATAGGATGTGGCAAGATGAACAGGAAGAGCTATCCTTAGAAGAAAAATCAAAGCTCTTCATGAAATTTTAAGCTAAGCAGAAGAAGTTCTTTGCTCAAAAGAGGACTGAAGCAAAGAGGAATAAATTACCCACCAATGCTGAACAAAGGAAAGTAATGAGTACATATCTGAGAAACATGGATAATTTGAAGCCTAGTCAGTTAAAGAATCTTAGTTTTGAAAAGATAAAAGATCAGTTTGACAAGGTATTCAAGAGGGTAAATACTTTCATTGCTATTGATGAGTGTGTAAATACTCATCATTTTACACCCATAAAAGAAACTAAAATGACCTAAAATACTGAATTATATTGCAGATATCCTTGTTTTTGTATTTATATATGTGCAGGTATGGATATGAGAAAAAGACAAAAAGAAAGGCAAAAATTGACAAAAACCGAGCACGAGATTGGAAAGATCACGAAATTGCGAGTCTATTGATAATTTTATTTGGAGCATCGCGATAAAATACAATATCATGAATGATGTGCTTCCTCATTAAATTCAACAAAGAGAGAGAAAAAAAAAAAAAAAAAACCGTGAAGTTGCATATGAAGAAAAATAAAGGACTAAAAGTGGGTCCCATAAATATTGAAATAAAGTTGAAATAAAATGACATGTGAAGTTGCACTCGGAGCTAGTACTCGTGCTATGCGACAAAAGAAGAAAAAAGGAAAGATTGCAAAGTTTTCCAAGGCTTGTATACTTATGCTACAAGAAAAGAAGAGAAATAAATATCTCTTGGCAACATGGCCACGTGACCTCAATGCCAGAAATAAATAAAAAAGGGCGGTCCACTCTCAACGCACTAACATGCTCCAACCAATCAGAAGTCGCCACGTGGAATTAGCAACCGACTCGGATGCCTATAAATAGAGGCAATATTTTAGTAGTAGTAGTAGTAGTTTTTATTTTTAGTAGTAGTAGTAGTTTTTATTATTCAGTAGCATCAGTTTTTTTTCCGTAGTTTTTATTTTTCTCTTCAGTAATTTTATCTTTCAGCAACAGTCTTTAATATTTATTTTACTCAGTTCAGTTCTTTATGCATTCAAGTATCTTTTAATTTGCTCTTCACATTTTATTTTAAACGCACACACAGTACTTTATATTATTCGAGTAGCAATAATTTTAGCTTTCATTTATTACTTCTTTTTTTTACCCTCTAGCTCAATTCAAACACAAAAAGAGATGCATGAGCTTATCAAGCTCGGCTTATTTTTCAAATAAGCCTTGACATTTCTTAAGTTCGAGAGCACTTAAAATTTAGTTTGTCTGTTTATTTTTAGTTTTCTTTTGTTTAGTAATTATTCTAGTTTTAATACTAGTCCGATCTATTCTAGTTTTAATACTAGTCCAATCTATTCTAGTTTTAATACTAGTCCTAGTAATTTAGCTTTATATATTATTGTTTATTTATTGTCATTTTTTAACGTAATGATTATTATCGTTGTTATTAGCATAGATTTTATTATGTACGAGTAGTTTTATATAAGTTTGTTTAGAAATCGGTGGTTTCAACTTTATTAACAAATTTGCTTCATAACTCGTTTTTAATTTATGTTCACATGTTTTAGCGTAAAAATCCAAAATACCTCTTTTTCACTATTCATCACACATAATCACGAACTGAATCACAAATTCCATTCAAACCTTCGTTGGGGATAACGACCCGGGAATACAACTTGCCTTGTGTTTCCTTGGAAATAATTACATGTTGATTTCAACGAATCAATTTTTGGCGCCGCTGCCGGGGAAGGTTGAAGCGAATTTTTAATTCTCGTTTGTCGTTGCGCGTTTTGAAGACCCTTCTCTCGAGAAGTTATCGTTTTCTCTCGTAAATATTTTTCTTATAAAAACCCAAAAAGATTTTCTTTTCAAAATTTATTTTTCCTTTTTCCTTTTTTCCTTTATGTTTGTTAAAATAGTTTCTAATTTAAAAAAAAAAAAAAAAAAAAAAAAAAACCCAAAAATATTTTTCCTCATCCTCTTAAAACCGTTTGATTCTATCTTCTTAACCCTCCTTAATATTTAATTCTCATGTCGTCACTGGGCTATCTCTGTTTTGATTGTAAAGGTCCAGTGGGTGATAATCTTCGTTGTTCCAAGTGTTCGTGTGAGCGGTGTGGAAAACATGCACCAAAAGGATCTTGTTATTGGTGTGAAGTAGCCATCGAAGAAAAGCTTAATTCCATCGATAATACTCAAAGTCTTCCCGAACACCCTCCACAACCCCAGCCATCTTCACTCACTCAGCTTAATTGTTGTATATGTGAAAATCCGTTGGGGGATGATTCACAGTGTAAACGATGTTTTTGCACTTATCAATCCCCCACACTTGACTATCCAGATTTTCACAACAATTTCAGTACCCCTTCTCAGGATTCATTTTGGCAAGAGCCGTCTAATCAAAACTTCAATGATACATCATTTCAAAATATGCCAAATGATCCTTGTGAGCATTGTGGAGGTCCACACCCAAGTTTTGATTGTCAAGCAGGAAATACGTCTGTCTATGAACAAGATCCATGTAATCAAAACTTCGGGTATGACCAATATCCATATGATTCACCGAATCAGTCACAGCAAATGTATTGTTGTGAGTATTGTGGTGGTCCACATTATGAATCCGATTGTCAAACGAGGACCCCGCTTGTCTATGAGCATGTCCCTTGTAACAATTACGACTATTCTTGTCATGACCAATCTCCACAGTATCAAATGATTCAACCTCAGCCTCAGCCATCTCCTCAAGTTTTAGCTATCGAAGATTTATTCCAAGAACTTCAAGATATGAGGAATGAACTTAATAATTTGGCTGCTAGGCATACTCAAGAAAAGCGTCATGGTGAATCTATGGAAGATTTACTCGCCATTGAACGAGCAGCACACAATAGTTTCTTGTTTAATCAAGCGTGCATGCTCGATGAAGAAGATGAAGACGACGAGGAGAGTACCATTCCTTTGAGCAATATCATTTCTCAACTCCCTCAGTCTATTGCAATCACATCATTTTTACCATATATGAACTCCAAGGACTCTCTTATTATGGGGGAGGAGCATATTAGCACTATTCCTGAAAAGGAATCGGACGAATTCATAAAGTCTAGTGCTGAGAACCTTGTCCCAATCCCAAGTGAGTCACAGGGAATTCCTGATCATGTGTGTGATATCCCTCCTCCTCTTGAGTGTTCAAAAGATTATGTTGAGATGTTCTCCGATTCCACTAATGACGATACTTTATCATGTGGAGACATCATTTATATGGAGGAATTACCTTCTGAGCTTGTCAGCTTAGAAGAAGAGAATGATGAAGAAATAATCAAAGACGAAACTCTTCGTGAAACATTATTAAATGTTAATCTTCTCATTTCTAAAATCGAGGCTTTCAAGGAAAAATCCATTTCATTTCCTATCCTCATAAAGGATAATGACCTGTTTTCCGATGACTCTATACCGGAATTTGAAGCCTTCCATTTTGATCATATGGGAGAGAAGACTAGTGGCAGAGCCACTTCTCATTCTCATATTTCTCTCCTCGAATATGAATCATTTGCCTCCGAGGAGTTCTCCGATGAACTCACTCATATCATATCTCCGCCGGAGTATGATAACTTCTACTTTGATCTTGACAAAGATTATCTTTATGTTCCGGAGGGAAATATTCTCAACACTGAGAATTTGCTTGATATCAAAATCCCATCCCTCCCACCCAGAATATGTCTTGATCAGCCGAGCTTAAATGATGAGATTCATGATGTGAAAATCATGAATTCTCCTTTTGAGGATGAACATCTTGTCATGATTTTTATCATGACCTTCTTCCTTTTCTTCACATATGGTGTGTCCTATCCTCTTCTTCACTCATTCGGGAGTGAGGATACCATTTTTGACCCCGGCATCACCGCTTATAATCTCTATTTCAAGCCGGGTGTATCTCATCGGTGTGGAACTTTCATTAAATTCAATGTTTATCCAAACACATTGAATGAAAGTCCGATGGAGATTGTTCTTCCACTTGCTCCCCCATGAACCAATGAATTCGGGGTCGAGTCAAGCTAGTGACTCGGTTAACAAAAACATTAGCACCGCATGGGTAACAACCCATGTTTCTGACTTCTTTCTATTTTCTGACACTAAGTGTGGGGGGAATTCCTCTACTGTGCTTTCTTTTGTGTTGTTTGCTCTAATTTTCAGGTTTCCCTTGGATTGTGATGATTGCTACGCCTGTTTTCAATCCAGCCGCCCAATATCCTATCCTTTTGCTAACGATTATCTAGAGATATCTTTTTAATCCTTTTTGTGAAAATAGATATTTCTTTCACACACTTGGCTATTAGTATTACCTTTTTACGTTCTAAGTGTCGGCATAATAGCCGGTACTTTGAATATTGAGGGCAATATTCAATTCTAAGTGTGGGGGGGAATTCTTTCAAATTTTGTCACATTGTACCTTCTAGTGCCCTAGTACCCCCGTTTTGGCCAAAATTTTAAAATTTTTTCGTTTTTTAAATAAGAAATTGCAATAAAAAAGAAAAAAAAAAGAAAAAAAAGAAGAAGAAGTGTTTAGTCTTGATTAGGTTAGAACAAGGGGAATCCTGACTCTGCCAGAGTATTGATCTGGCTGCTTCCTTAACGATTAGACTAAGGTTTTACGATTTGTGCAAATGAAAATGCTAAGCGTAGAATAGTGGTTTTCTTTAGAGCTTATATAAGTAATCTATGGCTTTTCCTCCCAGGAGATAACTAATCTGACTTAATTAGTGCTTATTTTCAAATATTTTGAACACACTAAATCATTTTTCTATACGATTCTGAAAAATACTAGTTCAAAGCTTTATTTAAACTTCGGAACAAGCATATGTCATAATAATGTAAAAGTTAAGTAATAAATGTATGTGCTAAAAAGCTAAGGTTCAAGATCGGCCCTTGGATTCTTATTTCCGGAAGGCGTTTAGGTCTTGGCTACCCTCTTACACCGGCCCTTGGACCCTTAATTCTGAAAGGCGTTAAGGTCTTGGAACTCTCCATTGTAACGGCCCTTGGATCCTTTATTCCAGGAAGGTGTAAGGTCTTGGTTCCCGTGAAACTCCGTTAGTTTATATTGCACAAATAAAAAATAAAAAAAAATTGAGAAAATAAAAAGAAAATAAAATGGAATGATATTGCAAAATGCAATAAATTTTGAAGCTTGCTTGTTGTAAATTTTAAATCTATCTTTCAACTAGTATTAGTCAAAGTTTTATAAAAACGTCGATTTTTGTTATCAAAATTTTGAAAATCAAGCACAGTCACCTAAACTTGAATAATATATGCGGGAGTGAAAAGTTAAGTTTCGGCTTACATAGATTATTGGTATAAGTAGTGTTAGCATTTTACAAAAGCATTTGCGCATTGAGTTTAAGCTTAGTTGGGAGTATAAAAAAGAGGATGACGATTTTAATTCCCTGGAGACACCCATTTTGTGTGAATCCCGTTCCACGATACCATTTTTGGAAATCAAGCATGTTATATATTTTTGTTCTAAGTTTAAATTTCTGGCATTATATATAAAAAAAAAGAAAAAAAAATCAAAACGGGGTATGCTTGGTATTCTTTTGATCCTTTCATTACATCATATGATCGGATTGCTAGGGACTAGCAATAGCTTAGTGTGGGGGATTGATCAGTGTGTAAATACTCATCATTTTACACCCATAAAAGACACTAAAATGACCTAAAATACTGAATTATATTGCAGATATCCTTGTTTTTGTATTTATATATGTGCAGGTATGGATATGAGAAAAAGACAAAAAGAAAGGCAAAAATAGACAAAAACCGAGCACGAGATTGGAAAGAGCACGAAATTGCGAGTCTATTGATAATTTTATTTGGAGCATCGCGATAAAATACAATATCATGAATGATGTGCTTCCTCATTAAATTCAACAAAGAGAGAGAAAAAAAAAAAAAAAAAAAACGTGAAGTTGCATATGAAGAAAAATAAAGGACTAAAAGTGGGTCCCATAAATATTGAAATAAAGTTGAAATAAAATGACATGTGAAGTTGCACTCGGAGCTAGTACTCGTGCTATGCGACAAAAGAAGAAAAAAGGAAAGATTGCAAAGTTTTCCAAGGCTTGTATACTTATGCTACAAGAAAAGAAGAGAAATAAATATCTCTTGGCAACATGGCCACCTGACCTCAATGCCAGAAATAAATAAAAAAGGGCGGTCCACTCTCAACGCACTAACATGCTCCAACCAATCAGAAGTCGCCACGTGGAATTAGCAACCGACTCGGATGCCTATAAATAGAGGTAATATTTTAGTAGTAGTAGTAGTAGTAGTAGTAGTAGTAGTTTTTATTTTTAGTAGTAGTAGTAGTTTTTATTATTCAGTAGCATCAGTTTTTTTTCCGTAGTTTTTATTTTTCTCTTCAGTAATTTTATCTTTCAGCAACAGTCTTTAATATTTATTTTACTCAGTTCAGTTCTTTATGCATTCAAGTATCTTTTAATTTGCTCTTCACATTTTATTTTAAACGCACACACAGTACTTTATATTATTCGAGTAGCAATAATTTTAGCTTTCATTTATTACTTCTTTTTTTTACCCTCTAGCTCAATTCAAACACAAAAAGAGATGCATGAGCTTATCAAGCTCAGCTTATTTTTCAAATAAGCCTTGACATTTCTTAAGTTCAAGAGCACTTAAAATTTAGTTTGTCTGTTTATTTTTAGTTTTCTTTTGTTTAGTAATTATTCTAGTTTTAATACTAGTCCGATCTATTCTAGTTTTAATACTAGTCCAATCTATTCTAGTTTTAATACTAGTCCTAGTAATTTAGCTTTATATATTATTGTTTATTTATTGTCATTTTTTAACGTAATGATTATTATCGTTGTTATTAGCATAGATTTTATTATGTACGAGTAGTTTTATATAAGTTTGTTTTGAAATCGGTGGTTTCAACTTTATTAACAAATTTGCTTCATAACTCGTTTTTAATTTATGTTCACATGTTTTAGCATAAAAATCCAAAATACCTCTTTTTCACTATTCATCACACATAATCACGAACTGAATCACAAATTCCATTCAAACCTTCGTTGGGGATAACGACCCGGGAATACAACTTGCCTTGTGTTTCCTTGGAAATAATTACATGTTGATTTCAACGAATCAGCTATAAATGAAGATGAGGTGGTAGGAGGTTCAAAGAGAGCAGGAGATGAATTAGAACCTGACAGCAACAAGAAGCATTAAATAGATGAACAAATAGAGCAGGTACAAGAGCAAACAGAGCAAGTACAAGAAGGTGATACAAAAGAAATAGCTGATCTACATCAATTGATAGAACTTGCAAGTGTGATGAAGAAATTATTGATGTTGTTCCTTTGAGAACCAAGGTGCCTATCATTGATTGGAAGACAGATAATCAGAGTTGGTGGAAGTTCTCAGAGGTTTGTCACCATGGCATAAATGCTTAGAAAGTTTGACAGGGAAGATTTAGAGACCTTATGGGCATTAGTTAAAGAGAAGTATGAAAATACTAGACGAGAAGACATTTTGGATAGAGTTGTCTGGGGTGATTTAAAAGTTATGTTTAAACCACACCCAGAAGATAGTGTATGGAATGGTCAGTATAGAAATAAAGTTGTGCTTTGGAAGCTTTTTCAGTCATGTAGAGTTCATACTGTGATGATGAGAGGAGTTCAAATTTACATGTTAGTTGAGAAAGACTATCCTTTGAGTAAGCCTACACTTGAAATGATGCTAAATGGTACAGTCAAACTTCAAGTTGATCATTGGAATGAAATAGTAAATCATCTACCCAAGAAAATGGAGAAACAACTCTATGGGGCTGATTATAAGAATGAGAGGCAATAGTGTTTGGAAGCATCCTCCTGGTGAAGGTTTAAGCTTTGATTGAAACTTGATGATTTTGGGAGAAAATATCAAGTTTAGGGGAGGATTGTTGGGAACTAAAGCTTCCAAGGTATTAATGCTACTAAAGATTATTAAGGTTGCTCATGTGATTACAACTGCTCAGGTATTAATGAAAAATGCTCTAAGTTGTAAATTAGATGTAAAGTTTATAAAACTTGTAAAATGTTGAATATCTTAGAAAATTGAAACTACATTAAACATCAAATAGAATACATTAAACATCAAATTGAACCTACATTAAACAGCCCTTGAAAAAACAACGAACGATTAACGTAAACAATGAACAAAATTACAAAAGAAACTACGATACGTAAATTAAAAGAAGCTATCATCTGAGTCTAGCCAACCATCTTCAGAGGATTCAGGTGTGAACCAACCACTTTCCCAGTTCGCCATACGTTATGCATCCTCCCTGGCTTGCTGCTCCAAACGAGCAGCTTCTTCTTCTCGTTCACGTGCCTCAAACTCTAGGAAGACTTGAATATCTTCGTCCATTTGTCGGATTTGTTCCTCGGATTTGGGTCTTGATGGACAACAGGTGGATTGTAAACCGGTTCATTTTCCGGTGGATTGTTCACCGGTTCATGTGGTGGACTAAAAACCGGAAAGGTATGTTCATGTGGTGGACTTGGAAATTGTTGTCCAAAATCCTTTTGGCGAGGTGGACTTGGAAACTATTGCCCGAAATCTTTTCTGGAAGACTTTTTGAATTTGAGAATTTTGGATCTTGAATTTGAAAAGTTTGGATTTTGAATGTGTTTGTGTGTGAAATGTGTTTCAGAAGCCAGGCTATTTATAGTGTACACATTTGAAACTTTGAAAGTTTGAATTTGAAATTTGAAATATATCCCACCCACTTTTTTTGAAATATATCCCGCCCACTTTTTTTATTTTGATTTTGAAACTTTTTTATTTTAAATGTTTAATTAGAAATGTAATATTTAGTGATTAAAAAAAATAAAAAAAAAAGAAAAGAAAAGGAATGCCACGTGTCAAACAATGCCCCACCTACCATTACACCACTTTTTCAACAAAGCCCCACATGCCACATGTCAAACAACCCCCCACCCTCTCTTACGCACCACTACACATAGTCTAAGAAATTGTGTAGATAATTAAGTTGTTTACAAGTTCAACCAATTATATATATATATATATATACTAAAGATGGGGAGATTTTTTGGCTCAACAGTAAACCGAGCATTGATTTGTCTTACTCCCATTGGTTGATATCCTAAAGTTGTACATATGGCAAGTTTAGATTTGCTATGTAAATATTTTATTCTTTGCAATCACTGTTTAGGCTACTGTGCTGCACTGTAGCCGGTTTAAAAAAATGTGTTTTTTTTCTTTTCCGGAGTCACTGTAGCAGCAAAATTTTTGTTTTTTTTTCTGCTTCAGTGTTTGAGCCCCCAGGTGGCTTCTACTACAATTGTTATGCACTGTAGCATGTACAAAACAATATTTTTTACACATATTCTCATGTCAACAGTAGCAACTGTATGTGTAATACCCAAAATTTCAAAACATGCAAAATTACCAAAATACCCTTGTAACTTAAAAATTTAATTAATGATTTAATAAAAACATCAAATAAATCACAAACTCTTGGAAACTAGCACCATATGAAGTCAAATAATTTTTTCATGAACATTTTGATATTTTACATGTCCTAAAAAAATATTTGTCACATTATTAAAAATATATATGGCCGAAAAATACATATATATATATATATATATATATATATATATATACATTTTATTTCTTGTTAAATCACTAAAAACAATTAAATAAAGGATAAACATCTCATAATAATAGAAGATCTTTGAAAATCAGTGATTGATCTTATCACAATCACATGGGCCAAAAAATCATGCCCCCTCCTCATCTATACACACGGTTTCACAATTATTTCCTTTTTTTTATATATCCTTAAACCCTAAAAAACAAACCAAAACTCTCTATACTCCATACGAATTTCTGGAAGCTGTTTCATATTTTTCCTGGGTTCTCTCAAGTCTAAAGAAGGTGCGAAAAATGGTGCCAAGGTTTCTAGGTCGTTCGTATGATCAAGGGAGTTTTGTTGGTGACGATATATCCTAGCCGAAAGGATTAATTTGCTCACACCTCATTCGATCAATCTAAAAATCATCTGGTATTTTTGTGACTCTCTTTACATCATATATTATCTATATAAAATGGTTATAATGATCCATGCACGCTACTAAGGTTGTTTGGAATTAAACGAACCAAAAACCCTAAAAGATCACATGAATTAATGAACCAGTTTTTTGATCAGGAAATTAGACCGACTTTAATTAATTGAATCTTGATGATAACTAAATTTTTTTGGGAGTTTCTTGAGGCTAGAATTAAATTCAATGAAAGAGATTTCTTTAGAAATTAACCTTGTGATTTTTAGAGGCTTGGAAGACCACTTTTTGATTTTTAGAAAATTAAGTGTCAAATCGAATTCGTATGTCTGAAAAAATAGTCCGCGTTTTTCATTTATCATTTTCAAACCATGTCGAATTAGAAGGTTTCCTTTGAACTTGATAATATTTGATATGTCTAGTAGTTACTGGATTTTTTGTAGAATTTTATAAAGTTTCTAGATGGATTAGTGAATTAATTACTTTTCGGGTGTTTCATCAGATCCGATTATGGAACATGTTAGGGAAATGGATTTTTTAGTCGTACCTATACTAGTTAATAAAATCTAGAAAAATTAGGTAAATTACTAGGGACATATAGGGTTCTCTGGAAAATTTTGTAAATTTTATTTCAGAGTTATAATATGATTTATAAATTATTTAAAACAGGTCCAGTGCATACGAAAAATCTGTTAAAGTGTAAAGATATTAAAAAGGTGTTATTTATTTATTTTCCAAAACTAAAGGGTTTAAATTGTTATTTTTCTAATACTAAAGGACTTAACTTGTAAAAAACCTGTAACTTTATAATAATTACATCTTATACCCTAATTTTATGATAATTGCATAATAGTCCTTAAACTTATCATAATTACATAATAAACCCTAAAAATTTGTAAACCTACCATAATAACCTTAACTTTATATAAATACTATTATGAACCCTAAGTTATTAATATTGTCACTTTAAACTTATTAAATGATAACTTTGAATGCTTCTTAAAAATGAAAACTTACTAATTGAGGAAACCTGCTATAAAGGGAAAGTTACTAAAAATGGAAAGCCGACTAAAATGAGAAATCTGATTTAAATAAGATATTAATAATAAGACGACCATGTATTCGTGTAGATTTGCTGAAGATGGAGTTTTTTCCGATCTTTGTATTTCTAGATGTGTTTTCACTTGCGATATGAGGTACATATATTCTATCCTTTCTCAGTAAGGGTGTCCTTCTCATGACTTTTGATCCTGATTTACTATAGGGTTCCCTAAGCCATTTCTATATTCCCTTATACTTTGATTCGTTCTTCATATTTCACTTACATCTGTCTATATTGGTTTGATTATGATCTGAGCCTTTTATTTGGGGCTTTCTTACTTGATCTATGCCCTTGTTATGCTTCCCTTGGTTTGTGAACCTTGATAATTGAGCCTTGCCATGTTCCTTTGATACTTGATGTGACTCGTTCGTCACCCTGTAACATGAATATTTGAACTACTTGATACTTTGAAGGATTATTTGATTTTGGTAACTAGATGTGAAAACCTTTCTGAATTATATATGAAAATGTGTGAGAAAAGCTATTTTAAAAGATGCGATACTACTTTTAAATGAAAGTTACTAAAAGTTTTTAAGAAAACTATTTTTGAGACCATCTTTACGAAAACCGTTTTGAAAGACCATTTTTATGAAAACTATTTTGTAAGATCATTTATTATGAAAACCATTTTTGAAAGATTGCTTTAAATGGACTTTTAAACAGAAACCTTTTTAAATGAACTGTTGCTATGAAACTTTGATTATGAACCTTCTGATATTGACCCTTCTGATATTGAACCTTCTGATACTGACCCATCTGATATTGACCTTTCTGATATTGAACCATCTGATATTGAACCATCTGATACTGAACTATTGATATGAACCATTTGATATGAACCTTTTGATATAATTGAAATGGAAATTGGACTTGAACCACTTGATATTAAATTTGAACTTGGATACTTGGACATTTGATACTTGACCCTGACCCACAGTTTGAGACTACGAGCCATTCACTAGGCATGAGGGTTTCATGTCCATGTCATTGATGCACCGATGGCATGACTCTAGGGCAGGAGAGTGATGACCTGTCCCTTCCCTGATTTGATTTGACTTGTGGTGTGTAGAGGAGGTATTTGGCCACCTGGGGCGTATGGATGCATCCTAGACTTGTTTCTGTATTATGTTTTTGTTATATTACCTGTTATACTTGGTGACTGATGGTGTGTGCGATACACGTCTTTCACATCCTGGGAGCTAGCTACTCCACCCCTTGGAGGTATCCCCTCACCCTGTACTTGGTACCGAGGTCTCCCCTCCGTACACCCTGATTACTTGATTTGATATTTGATATGTTCTGGGCTCGTAGTGGATTACTGTTTCTGTTACCTTTTAACCTTGTACTTAGTATTCCGAGGTCACCCCTCCGAATACATACTTGACTTGATACTTGACTTGATACATGACTTGAATTAATACTTGACTTGATACATGACTTGACTTGATATGACTTGGGCTCGGGTTTGGGATTACTGTTCCCTTTACTCTTATCTATTGTAACTGTTTCTTAATTCCTGATATATCTGCATAACCTTTATTTTTCTTTCCTGACTCTTGTTATACCTTGCATTGTTTCACTTACTTCACTATCCCATCATTACTGCCTTGTTATCGTTATATCTGTTCACTGAGCTTTCATAGCTCAGCCGCATTTCTTTTCCTGCGGCAGGTTTTAGTTTGGAAGCTGGGTATGAGTGGAGAGTACCTTGGACTTAGAAGACCTTACTAGCTATTGAAGATGACTAGAAGAATTTATAGTTAGATTTGGAAATTATTGTATTATAACCTTGTAGTTTCAGATTTTCCATTGTAAACATTGAAATTCAATTGTATTATTTATGTCATATGCTTGTGTTTGTTCTGATATGAAACCATTATTGTGACATCTTTACCCTTGTCGGGTCGGGGTGTTACAATTTATGGTATCAGAGAGACAGGCTGCGACTCGTAATACATTACCCTTGACCTGTGAGTTTTGGACCATTAGGCTTCCACTGTAAGAACATAGGAGAACCCCTTGAAAACTTGCTTTAGGATTTCTTAATATGAACTTAAGTTTTGACCAGTGAGGAATGGGTAGACTATAAGGCATTTGTTTAAGTATCATTGCTTCCGCATCGCTCTGATTCGTGCCTTGTTTTTGGTTAAGGCCTGTTGAGATCACTTTTGGAAATTGAAAGCTTATGCCTTGCACCACCTAATATTTGAAACCTAAATAAATCTTGAAAGCATTGAGAATTGCATAGTAATTGCCTGACACTATTTGATCCTTATCTTCAGATTCTGACTCTGACCTCTGATCCTTTGTTAATCATTTTGATGCCTCTTCGGGCATTTTGAGAATCGCCATGGAGATGACGTACTTGATACATTCTGTTAATTGTCTCTTACTTTTGATAAACATCTATGAAACTTCCAACGCTATTTGATTTCGTTTTACCCATCTCAGTCCCTATGAGAAGTCTTGTGGTGTTTAACCACGAGTATAAGAATTGTTTCCCTTTTGACTATGACATTTGGTTTTGTTGACCTCTAAGACTGTAGAAGTACTAGGTGGATTAAGATAGGTTGTTTTACTCAACTCGAGATAAAGTATGATCATGAAGGCATAGTTATGTGGTGCTAGTATTATGACGCCTGATCAACGTGATAATACTTACACCATATTTTATTCTTTGCAATCACTGTTTAGGCTACTGTGCTGCACTGTAGCCGGTTTAAAAAAATGTGTGTGTGTGTGTGTTTTTTCTTTTCCGGAGTCACTGTAGCAGCAAAATTTTTGTTTTTTTTCCTGCTTCAGTGTTTGAGCCCCCAGGTGGCTTCTACTACAATTGTTATGCACTGTAGCATGTACAAAAAAATATTTTTTACACATATTCTCATGTCAACAGCAGCAACTGTATGTGCCTTTGGACGTCCAGATGTTGTGATCCATTAAATGAAGAGTGCAGTGGGGTTTTTTTTCCTTATGAATTATACAACTTTTGCCGTATTTCTAGCATTGAAAGATTACACCAGAAAGTTCTCTTCTTAGTTTTTGTTGGCTTCAATCTGCCATCACTCACCAGAAAATTCTACTCTTGATATTTCTTCTGTTGAATCCACCATCACCCTGCAGACACAAGAAACATACTCGGGTGTCCTTATACTCCCTCCGTCCCATATTAAGTGTCCATAATGGAATCTTGGGATGTCCCAAATTAAGTGTCCAGAGAATATTTTCAACCAATGAGAAGAGACTTTAGTGGGTAATATTGATATTTGATTGGTGGAGAGTGTAGTTGGCCCCACTTTCCTAAACCTTTGTGCATTTGGAAAGTGGACACTTAATATGGGACGGAGGGAGTAGTTTTTTTTTTTTTTTTTTTTTTTTTTTTTTTTTTTTTTTTTTTTTTTTTTTTTTTTTTTGTTGTTTGTTTTTTTTTTTTTGAATTTCCTTATCAGAATGTATTGTTCCCCATTCCTCCCCCCTTCTTTCCCAAAGTCTTTTTTTCACTTTTTTTTTTTTTTTTTTAATTTTATTTTATTTTTATTTTGGTGTTTGAATGTTCCTTTTGGTCTTATAACTTATGTGGTTATATGTTTTGCCTGCAGGTGTCATTATGTTTTTTTTTTTTTTTTTTTTTTTTTTTTAATTTCTTTATCAGAATGTATTGTTCCCCATTCCTCCCCCCTCTTTCCCAAAGTCTTTTTTCACTTTTTTTTGTTTATTTTGGTGTTTTAATGTTCCTTCTGGTCTTATAACTTATGTGGTTATATGTTTTGCCTGCACATGACCAACTTTCAATTAGTTACAAGGTTATACAAGCTTTCATTTAAAAGGTAGCTCATGTAGCCCCCGCATTTAGGTACATTCATGGCAACATATAATCTTTTACATTTTACTATTTACCTATTCTATTTCTACTTACTAATGTGGTCTTTTTATGTAACTAAATTTATGCTCTGTAATATTGTATGCATAGCTACTATTTCATTCAACACTGTTTGTAAATACATATATAGAATGCCTATAGCATCTAGAATAACCAAAGAATCACAACCTTTTAACCATTATCTGGATCACCTAAACACTAATTGAACAGTTGATGTTAACCCAATGGCCTATATGATTTACAACAAAAAACATACATTTGTTGGCCAAAATATGCATGATCCAAACAAAGTAAAAACTCCAAAAAAATATACCTTCTGCTGTATCGCAAGCATCTGCTCCAAAAGATGGTTCACAATTTAATGTCGACCGACAACAACAAATCCCAGTTCATTCTAACTCAATTGCCTATATGATTGACAATCAACAATGGCCATTTGTTGCCAAAAGTGTACATGATCCAAAGAGAGTAAAAAGTGCAGAAACCATACCTTTTGTTGTATCGTGTTAGGAATATAAATATTCATATGAAAGACTCGGTCACCTCGAGTATCCATTAGCATTAAGTTAGCTCGTAAGCTTATTAATACTAGTTTAGTTATAGTTATATTAGTTTAGTCGTAGTAATATTTGTAGAGTTGGGTCGGGTCTTTACCCACTGTCAGCTCACTCCACAGCCCATGTGGGGCGCATCATATGTAAGTATAAATACCCTTTCCCACACAAAGGAAAGGGTTGGATGTTCACTTGCAAGTAATCTAATATTCTCCATTTTCTCTCACTAGAACATCTCACTTTCTTTCTCTAATCTCATAGAATTTGGCCAACACTTGAATCCATCATTGTGTTATGATATCCAATATCTTAAAATTGGTATCGGAGCTCATGGTTTGATTAGCTTGATTGTGTGTGCGTTTTCTTGGTTAGTTTAGATCAAAAGTTTGGTTTTTGAAGGTTTATAGGTTATTCTTGGTGTTCTTTGATTCTCACGTTTGTGGTGTTAAAGATAGTGTTTTTATAGTTGCTATAACCTTCTAGGATCAAGTTGTGCAAAAGAAACCATGCAAAAACATTCAAAGGGTAATTTTTAGGTGGTTTTAGGTGAAAAAGTTAGTTGTTTCTTCTCTGCGATTTGACTCTCGGTAAGAGTTTCCTGGTTGCGATTTGAGTAGGTTAAGGAAAACTGTTGTTGCGATTTGGTGTTCATCGATATTGCGACTTGGCGTTTTTATTTAAAAAGGGAAAAAGACAAATCGCAAGAAAGTGACAGTTTTGTCCTATTGTGAATTGCGATTTGGGTATTTCTGGCTTACGATTTGAGAGAATCTGCGATTTGAGGGTTGCGATTTGGGCACTTAAGATTTGGTTTCTGTGATTTGAGTCCTGCGATTTGAGGGTTGCGATTTGAGGTTTCACTACTGCGATTTGTGTGTTGAATGGATCAATGTTGCGATTTGACTAGCTTCTTCACTGCGATTTGCTCCTGATTCCTCATTGAGATTTGCTCAAGTGCATTCACTACTTTGTACTAAAACCTTTACACAAACTCAATTCAACCAAACCTAATCACAACGTAACCTTACCAAACAATAATTCACCTACTCCAACAAACAATCATTCCTTTTAACATACAATCACTAATCATCGTACCAATCCAACAATTATCATAACACATCCAATTTATCATTATCTCACGGTTTCATCTTAATTTTGTAAAACTCCGTGAAAGAATTGATTTCTCGGTTTAAATCATAGATTTGTATAATCCCGTGCACGTTTACACGATGTCTACCATTTTAGATTCTTTCATATATGAGGCACTCAAATTGTACGACACAAATGAAAAACATGTGACTTCCAATCCTGTACAACAAACAAACGTGTGTGATACTGATAATGCTAGTATGGAATTGTCATGCTCGAATTCTCATGAAGAAGAGTGTCATCAGCCACTAATGTTGACTAATGAAAAGGAAAGTCGCATTGAATGTTTTCGATTACTTCATTCACATCTCAAGGTTCTGTTTGAACAACCTGGATACTTGGGCGGATACAAACATGCATTCGCAACACTCTTTGGTCAAGATGTTCAGACTTTCACAGCCAAAATGATTCTGTATTTAGATCAACTTGAACAACAGCTTGACAAAGTTGAATTTTCTGAAGTTAGATCCATGGCTGCCTTTTGTGTGATCAACAGCCAACTCCAAGCATTCATTGATTCGCAATTCACCAAGGATTATGATTATGACAGTCAAATGACGAAAAAGTGTTTTGCTAATTACACTGGAATCGAGGTTGACGTGTTCAGAGTTACATTACTCCAACTTATGAATAATGTTAAAGGGTTCATTAATGAAAGAGCACAACATATAGGGAACGGGACAGAGTCAGATAAGCATAATGATGGCAACAACTCAAGGACTGATGTCACACATGGTGTGGATATAGATCTCAAACAGGTAAATCACCGAGTACCATCTGCTAAGGTACATCTGTCTGATCAACATAATGTTCTCTCTAATGAACAACAACATACTGATCAAATTAAACCTACTTATGACACATATCTGATAGAAAAGACTAATAGCAATATCACCTCTGATTCAACAAATATGAGTCATAAGGGGGAGAAATTGATCCGGATGCTGAACATGATGATGTGTCAAGGTATTTGCTTACGGCTGAGTTTTCCAAATCAAATGATATGATTGAAAAGGAAGTTTATAATGAACTTTCAAACAGATTCTTACAGCTTGAAAAACATTGTATTTCACTTGAAATCGCAATGCAACAAAAGGAAGAAAGTTTTCAAACTGACCTACCATGTAAAAATCCGGAACTCCCAGAATTCCGTGAATTTTTTATGATAAATGATTTAAAAGCTCAGCTAGAAGCCAAAAACTTAATGATCAACAACCTGAAAAATAGTTTGGCTGAGATGTGTGACATGTGCAATGAAGTTAAGGTTAAACATGACAATAAAGTTGCTAAATTACTTACTGAAAATGAAACTTTGAAAAAACAATGCAAAAACCTGTGTGATTCAATCAAAGAAACGAAATATAAGTTTATAGAACAGACAACCTCTTTGATTGCCAAAAATGATGAATTCAAAGCTCAAATTCAAGAGAAAGGTTTCACAATCACTGCCCTTAAGAACGAGTTGAGGAAATTAACTGAAAATAGTGTGAATACTAAGTTTGCAAAACCATCAATCTTGGGAACGCCGGTTTCACAAACTCTTCGAAACCGAACAGTTGTTAGACAACCAAATGCGTTTAGATCTGAACGACCAAAATATTCTAACCCGAGGTGTGCAACCTAAGTTGATGTGAAACAAGTTTTGTCAAAACCAGTCACTTCGCAATCTAGACCAAATGATCAGGCAGTTAGTGTTCGTTCTAAGGCTCAATCTCATAAGTCCAAAGCTAAGGAAGTAAAAACTCATGCTAAGATTCGATCCCTTAAGACTAGAAGCCACAACAGACCCGTAGGACCAAAGAGTCATACTCAGAAACCTGGTAGGTAGATTGCTGTAGGACTAAGAACTTCTCCCAACAAGCACTCTACTGTGCATGAGAAATCTAACACTCCTAGATCATGCCTTAGGTGGTTACCGACGGGTAGAATTTTTAAGATGGTTGGTCTTAGATGGATACCTATTAGTACAGATGGCATTTCAAAGATTGATTGTGAAACTCCAATAGGTCTGGATACCGATGTCACTAACCTATATAAAAGCAAGCAAAATTGTCATGTTAGTGCAGGGAATCCTTATTTAAGTGCAGGTACATCGACACTTTCCTTCAAGGAAAAACTCAGAGTGTGGCGGCCAAAAGGACTGAAATCTCAAAATTTGGGGGTTCAGTAAACTCAACAGTGATGTAAATGTATAATGATTTCTGAACAAACCAGCTCAGGACTCGTGCTGCAACAGTCTATCTTGGGAAGAATATCGATGGCTATTCTTCATGTATCCATTGTATATATTTTAAATCAAAATATAGAATAGAAATATATATATCTAAAGTGTAAATAGATAGATATAAAGCCAACAAAAACCATAAAAAATCTGAAAAACTCAAAAATACAAAAAATTGTTTCTCTAGGCATGTCTTCTGTTTATCGATAACATTTATGGTCCTAGAAATGTCATTCAATAATGACACGGGGCTTTAAATGAAGCTCGAGCAGAAGTTAAACTGAATGGTTAAAACATGTCAGGATGGCTTGCAGTTACTTCACACTGTAACCCGCTCTTCATCATGGTAAAGCATGTCGCCAAAAAAGACTGATGTTCCTCCAACTAGGTGAAGTTCACCCGGGCATGGATTACTTTATATCCATGTTTCCTCGAAATGATGTACGCTTCAGTGTATTATTTCTTCCTTTAGAAGAGAAATCTTCTTTGCTACAACAAATACTTTTCCGTCTATGATTCTTTAGGAAAGTATTTTGCTTCACATGATGTTCTAAGGCTATTGAAAAATCAATCGGACTTGCGCTTTCATAAATTTTTCATACTCAATCAATGACTACAGCATTCTGATTTGTAATCAGGTCATTGATTGAGGGGGAGAGTAGCTTTCAAAATCTATGACAATCAGGGTTTCATTCTGAGAAGGGTGCTAACTTAGTGTTAACTCCAAAAAGGCCATATGTTTCTTTTATATGCAAGTATAGGGACTTATATGCAATATGCTAATTGTTTCCTAGGCGTATATAAATTTGAGGACCAGTTATGCCTGTATTGAAAGTTAAAACTCAACTTAGGAAAGACAGGGTCGAAATCTGCCAATTTCAGAAAGATGTGCACTAGGTATAAATATGCACCTTGCAATTTGACCATGTCAAAACATCCTTTCTCAGTCAAACCTTAGTCAAAGTTCACTATTCATCTTCTCCCCTTATTGCGATTTGCCTGATCTTTCGAATCTGTGGAAACTATTGCCTAGGTATCAAATGCGTTATGATTAAGTTAGTAGTTTATCTTAATTAACATTGCTTGACTCTAATTCATCTCTATTGTATCCTAGGTCGCCCAGTCGAATCGTCATCAAAATCTTGGTTAGTGCTTGTCTAAGTCATTTGTTTGGTGGGATGTGTTCAATATCATGTGTAGATTCTAGGTTAACTAGTATCTTGCCTCTCTATTTCACTCTTGATTGTGTGCCTGGATTTTTTGAATTATTGTTGACTCGTAAAAAGTCAAAATTAAGTAAGTGGTGTTGTGTTAATGCCTGGCAAGTTAGACTTCTTTTTTCCATGTGTAGGTTCGCGTGTTAGATGTCTAGGTGTAGTGATTAGATGTAAAATCTTATGTGACTGATTTGTGAGGCATTCTTGATTGCGATTTGGTATCCTTTACTTGCGTGAGATTTGATTTGAAGATTCTAGGTTGCGCGTTACGATATTAAGCTTCTGTGTGTTCTGAATGTCACTGATTGCATTTTGGGTTTAATCTTCTTAGTTGCGATTTACATATGCACTCTTGATTGCGACCTGCTGTTTTTCCCTCGGTTATATGTTGATTATTGACTCTTGGTTGCTTACTTGCGATTTGATTGCATGTTCTTGATTGCGATTTGAGTGGATGTTGCTTGGTTGTGATTTGGCTGTTATGTTCTTGGTTACGATTTGCCTGTTATATTTTTGGTTGCGAGTTGGAGGTTAGCCATTGTGGCTGCGGTTTGAATATTTAATGCCTGGTTGCGATTTGACCAATTGTGCTTGGTTGCGATTTGGCGGTTTATTCTTAACTGCGATTTGTGTATTTAAGTTAAGCTGTGATTTGTTTGTTAAAAGCTTTATGATTGCGTTTTGATTATTTTATGTTTGTTGCGATTTGAATGTATTTACCTTGTTGCGATTTGACTGTCCCATGTTGCAATTTTAGTAAAATATTGCTTTGTACTGATCAAATTGCAATACATGCGATTTGAATATTTTATCGTCTGCGATTTGACTGATGAGTGTCTGGACTGCGATTTGAGCATAATATTTAGGTCAAATCGCAATGTCTATGATTTGGTCTGGAATAATTTTATAATCAAATTGTGGGACCACCAGTGTTGCGATTTGCCCATAGCTACTTGCGATTTGAATGTTGCAATTTGTGTTGCGATTTGATCCCATGCTTGATTGTTGCGATTTGAGTGCTTTGCGATTTGATCATTAGACGGATTGTGATTTGACTGTTGCTATTTGGTTTAGTGTGGTTAAGTCATATATAAGTCCATAGTCTTGTCTATTATCAATTCATGCATATTGTATACCATGAGCACGCGATTGTCAAATCCTTATTCAAACTGTGACTGACTGAGATATAATGGGTGCATCTTGCTTCTAAACTATGATCTAACTTCGAGCATTGGCTCCTGTCTAACATTGCATCTGTATGTTTGCTTCCCTGTGAATGTAAGTGTGCAGATTCAATGGCCGACATTAAAGTCAACGTTCCTGCTGAACAAGCACCTGTGGTCCCACCTCTTATACGTTCAGATGAACAAATCTTACCGCGTGACAGATGGGTTTCTATTGGAAGGAGCAACTGTTATTTAGATATGGATAAGTCTCAACCCAATCCTATCTACAAAATCGCGGTAGACATACTGAAGGAAACCACATTCTTCAGTGCATTCACAGCCAGCTCAGCAATTCCCGCCATCTACATTCAGCAGTTTTGGAACACTGTGAGTCTTAACAGAGATACTGGTTGCTACCGTTGTCAGCTTGATGAACAATGGTTTGATCTTACCAAAGATACCCTCAGAGAAGCATTACAAATCTCACCGGTCATTGTGAACAAACCATTTACTCCTCCACCACCGCCCGATGACCTCATCAACTTCATAAATGATCTGGGCTACCCCATAACAGTCAACACGCTATCTGCAGTGATCACCAATGATATGTATCAGCCATGAGGGCAATCATCACAATAATTAACATGTGTCTCACTGGAAAAACCTCAGGGTATGAAAGACCAAGAGCTCCAGTGCTACAGATTCTATGGGGAATCGTCAAAAGAGCCAATATTGACTTTGCTGAAAGGATCTGGGAGGAATTCACTCACTCCATTCACACGTTCATTGAGGACAAGATGAAACTAGCTTTGCATAATGCTAGTAAGAAATTGGTCAACAAACTGGTGATTCCAAGCATCAGATATGCAAAGAGAATAATCCATCATCTTCAATGTTTGCACATGTTTCATCCAAGATCTGACTCTCCTCTCCACTTACCATCTGACGAACATGTTCTGGGAAATCTCAGGTTCTCTGCCAAAGGAACCAAGCAAGAATTCTTTGGGATGATCATACCTAAAGTTCTCATCTCAGATGACATTCGAAATGCTCCATATTATTCAGATTATTTGAGTAGAGTGGCTGCATATCAAAAACATCTTGCTGATGGACTAGTTGGTGATGCTGAATCCCCAGCTCTAAAACTGACTAAGTCAACAAAACAACTGAAGTCAACCAAGCAAAGCAAGCCAAAACCAAAGAAGAGAAAGGATGCATCCCCTACTGATGATGCTCCTAGTGATGCTAAGAAACCAAAAAGGAGTACTGCGGCTAAGAAACTGGGGTCCAAGAGACGAAAACTGGAAAAACAAGTTGTAGATGAAGAAGTAATAGTATCTGAACCAACTCTGCGAGATGAGGAGGATGATGACCTTCAAAAGAATCTGGAACTTAGTGCAAAAGAATATGCAGATTCGATGGGACACAATACTAAAGGTGTGATCCTCAAAGAACCGGATTCCGAAAGACGTCAACCAATGCCCGAAGTGGAAGGAAAAGGAAAGGGTATAGCCACTGACGAACAGGTTGCTCAAACACTTCTGGATTTCTCCTCTCCTGCATCCAAGTCAACTACCACAAAGTTCATTCTTAAGAAACGGGAATCCGAACCCTCCAAAACCGTTGAATCATCTGAAGCTTTAGCTGAAAAGTCACCGAGTTTAGAACTCAATGTAGACTCGAGTGATACAGAATCCGACGAGTTGGCAACGGAGGAGAAAAATGTTGAGATGAATGTTACACATACTGAAAAGGAAGTCACATCGGATCCTCCACTTGAATCACTTCAAGATGAGTTTGTATCAACGGCATATCCAGGAGTTCAAGAAAATCTAAAGATGAGAATCGATGATCAGACTCACCTGGAGGAACTGGTTAGCTCAACGGGCACTATATCTTCTCTCAAGAACCTTGAACACGACCCTACTTTTGGTGATCAGTTTATCAATGACAAGACTACTGATGCTGAGACTGAAAATACAAATGATGAAAAGGAGGTTGTATCAATGGTATCTGTCACTATTGAACAAGACACGTCAGTAGTCGCAAAAATGGTAATTCCAACTCCTACCATAACACCAATCATTGATCCCTCATCTGCAATAACCACTACCGCAACTATCACAACCACAATTCCAATTACACAATCTCCATCCACCAACAAGAGCTTAGAATCCCGCCTTGAAGATGCCCTTAGACGCATTGTGGTTCTGGAAGGTCACGACTTGTCTCATGGTTCTCGGCTGTCAAAACTGGAAAATCTCAACCTTGAATATAAGGTAATCACTGCTGTTGATGAACATGCAGCTGAAGCAGTAAGATGGGCAATGGAAGCACCGTTGAGAGTTCGCTTCAGAGATCTTCCCACCATAGATATGAAGGAAATTCTTCTTCAGCATATGTATGAGACAAATCAGTACAAAGGTCATGAAGATCACAGAAAATTATACGAAGCATTTGAAAGATCGATTGACCGTGACAACGCTGATCAACTCATGAAGGACCTGGCTGAAACACGAAGAAAGAAGAAGAAGAGCCAGGACAAACCCGATACACCACCTGGGTCACCACCACATTCTCCTCCACCTCCTCCACCATCTGGGGCACCTGGAGCTGCAGGTTTCTCTAGAGCTTCAGGATCTTCTAAAGCACAACCACCACCTCATCCTCCTGCATCATCTACTAGAAAGATCAGTTGAAGCAGTCTACTGGTCCAAGCTTGTCAAAGAATGTTTCATCCACTGGATATGCTGCTTGGACGACAGTTGACACCAGATTTAAGCCTTATGTATCATTAATTCCTGAAGAGTTTATTATGCATGAAGAATCAGCTTTAAACGATCAAGATTCCTATTCAGATGATGATGAAGATACCGCAAATGTTCATATTCCAAAAGTCAGCAACACCTGGTGGAGATCTTTCTTAGAGGAGGACTGGTCAGCAACTCATGAGATCACTATTACTAAAGAAATGAAGAAGACATGGTGGAAGAAAACATCCAGGGATGACAGACCCCCAACACCTGAGCCAGATTGGTCCATTCCTTCTTCTGATACGCATGTCCCTGATTGCAACTGGGCTGATGCTATTATGTCAGGCTATGTGCCTCCTCCGGAAAACTCACTGCTTGCCCAGACTGGAGACATGGGAGCTTTTATAGATTGGTACTGTAAGAAGCAAGGAATCGCCAAACTAACACCGAAGGACTTGGAAGGGCCAGCGTATGAAATTGTCAAAGCATTTCATCCTGATGTGGTTCATCTTCAGTACCAGATGGAAGAATGTCATAAGCTTCTGACTGATCAGGTTGACGAGGGAATTCACAACTACAACGTCAGCAATCCACTCCCTCAGGGTGGTCCACCTGGACAGGTCACCATCCAAACTGACTTCTTCTTCAACAAAGATCTAGAGTTTCTCAGGTTTGGCAGCAAGGAGCATAAACAAGCCTTGTCCATTACTAAGATGAAAGCTGCATACTATCTAGACATTGGGTTAGAGCAAATGGTGCCAGATCAAATGTGGGTTGAAGAAGAGTACAAGTATGATATATCAGCTTCGTATGGCATATCGCATTGGTGGTTCAAAAGACAGCAGTTCTACATCGAAAGCTTAGCTGCTGAAGGAGATCGCAATGCTGTACGATCCAGCATGCAGATCCTAAGTGTAGTCAGAGTTGAAATCTTTTCAATATATGGTTATGACTATCTGAAAAGGATCGTGCTCCGCTGAGCTGATCTCAAAGAACATGTCATTTCAGAAAGTGATTTCAAACACTTGTATCCTAGTGACTTTGAAGATCTGTACCTGTTGAACCTTCAAGGCAAGCTGCATCACCTATCACCTCATGAAAAGAAGACTCTTGCCACTGCCGTCAATATATGGACCAGGGCTTTAGTCATCAGACAACGGGTAGGGGACTTTCAGCTTGGGATTAGGAGTTATCAGACTCATCTCAACCTCACAAGGCCTCGATGGGAAGCGAAAGACATGGAATTCAAGCACGATTACACAGTTCTTGAATCTCCAATGGCTGTGGTGTTTAGAGACAGGTACGGGGTTCAGATGATCATGCGGTTTGAGGAAATCCACAAGTTCAGTGATGGTACTCTACAACAAATTGAAGAAGCACTGGACTACAAAATCAAAGAGTACAACATCAGATCGGCTAAACTAGGGAGGTATACCATGTTCTGGACAAAGAAAGATCTGGAAATGAACAATGAGTTCATCCGTGCCATACGCAAACGATTGAAGACGAGGAGGATCTTCCGCAGTCTTGAGAGCTATATTGGTGGAAGAGTTCGAGAGGGTGATTACAGACTTCTATAGAGAACCGAATGAAAATATCCTCTCTGTAACAATTAGCCCTCTTTTGCGGTTGTGTAATCATGTAATATAATAAACTTTGTATTAATTAAGTAGTGATAAATATGTGATGTGTGTGTCAGTTTTACCTCCCTCTTAGCTTGAGGGGGAGCAGTGTTCCATCTCATTATCAGTAAATACTAAATCAGAGCACATTTTCTTCCAAATTTTCTAAACATATTTAAATCAATTGGGATCACAAATCTCAAATTGTTTGAAATTTTTGATCGGGGGAGAGAATGTGATTTAAATATGAAACCTGATAAAAATGTGATCTTTTGACTCAAGTGTAGGCTCTCCCATATGTGCTAAACTCTTTCGTATATCGATGCACATATTGTAGCAAACTGCAAAATTTCACCATAATTAACAACGGTTAATTATATATTAATCTCTGTCACAATTTATAATCACCATTTTTACGGGAAACTTTAAAATTTTTCTTATTATATTATTTAACACAAAAACATTACCACGTAAATTCACCAAATGACGGGACGAGCTCAACGCGTATTACAAAATTTAATTACACATTTAATTACAAACTTATATACACACTTAACACTTAATCGTGCCAAATTTATTTCAGCCCAACCCCTATCTACGTTCTACTATTTACGCAGCCTACAACTCAAGCCCATATAAAATCTTAGCCCATTTCATTCACTTTCTTTTATTCCCTTCGACACAAATCTCATTCACTTGGCGTCTTTTAAATCAAATCTCGACACGCGAGATATTAATTATTTTTACATAACTCGATTTTCTATACACCCAAGATTAAAGAGTGATAAATCTCACATTTATTTTGAACGTTTGGTTTATGAACGTGACCTAAAGTAAACCTCACTCGGGCATGTATACTATATAACCTATACAACTTTCATATTTTTTACTATATATATATATATATAACGTATATATATATATATATATATATATATATATATATATATATATATATAACGTACCATACAAATTCACCTTAAAAAGAAATATATCTTTTGACTACAACTTGGCCATTTATCTATCATATATTCGAAGATTTTCAAAATAATATTATTGACAAAGAAATGCAACTTGCTTATCCTCTTGACATTGTCTCTTTATTTTACAAAACGAATCTTATCTTCGACCAATTGTTTATATTTTCAAGCGAGTACATGCACATGCATGTAAGCAATATATAGGCGTATGATACCATGCAATCCGAAATCCTCCTTTCCTATTTCATCTTTCAGTCGAGCAAACCTCACTCAAAACGCCTCATTATTTTTTCGATTTTTGAACACAACTTATATATATATATTTGTACCTCCTATTAGTTTACACACCAAAGAAATAGGGCGCCAAAAGTTAGATCTCGACACGAACGTTTGATACGAATTTGAAGGCCATAGTGTTTGGTCAGTGACACCAAAGTCAACTTATACAAATTTTTCACAAAACTTTACCATTTTGAACCAAGTTTGTTTTAATCTTTTTCTAACGACTTTGCTTGATTATTGTCGAGTTATTAAGAGAGTTTAACATCATAAACATCAAGACTTCACAAACATTATGTTGGAAAATTTAGTGCACTTGAGGGATCAGTTCACACCTGGTAATGGGTCAGGAGGTACGGAGGGTACGCCCATAAGGTCCCTAAACACCCTGACTCTGATAGTGGTTAAGTATGGTTCCTGATGAAGTTCAGTGAGTGCACTCGTCAGTGAGTGACATTCTGGACTGAACGGTATTCATCATCTGATGAGTTCAGCTTAGGCTGAAGGATCTCATCAGGGAGTTGTCTCATCAGAGAGTTCATGTCTTCAGGGAGTGAACCTCTCAGTGAACATACTCAGGGAGCAACCCTCAGGGACTAGCTCATCAGCAAATGAATCAACTAGCTGAGACTGAATCATTACTAACTTGAAACGGCTTTGACCTATTCAAGTGGCAGTTAAAACTGCTTTAATGACCACGTTTAATTGGTCATGTAACCACTAATTCCTATTATTAGGGAGGCTAATTATGTGGTGATTAATAGGCCGTTAATCACTCGTAATTCCATTGACTAGGGTTGAGTGATCTTACCTATAAATGCGAGATCAAACACAACTGCATGGATAGAGACAACAGAAAACATATAACACTTATACGTGAAGGGTTATTGATTGGTGCCTAATTCAATAACATACATTTGGTCTTATCCCAAGTAGATATTCGTGATACCGAGGTATTAGGGTCGAATAGTTTACTTTGGAAAGTGATAACACGATTCCAAGTGATATCCGGTAACCATTCATTGGTAATTAGCTAGGCTATTGATTATCTTCACCCTGTTCTGGGCTGACAACCATCCAACACATTACAACCCTTGTACACATATAAATTAAATTCAACACATAAAGTACAAGTATGTCGACATCCTTATCCTCCCCTCATTTCAACACATGTTAAATACACAAGATCTATCCAAGGACAATAAAATATAACCAAATATATTATTCCTGACATTGGAACAGTAGTAGGAGCAAGATATGGAAGATTTCAACACATGATAAATTCTAATATATATACATATATACGTATGAACCCTTTTCACCCCTACCACCTCTCACCCTCACTTTCTCTACACATTTCTCTGTCCCTATGACCCCTTTAGGACTCCCTAAATGACCAAAAACTCTCACCTCTCTCGTTTGTAAATTGGTTTGAAGGAAATGAGTTAACGTATATAAACGTATATGTTAACTTTGAAGGAGTTGTGACTCGTCCTTGTGGCCTAGTCATTTTCGTGAGTCTACTACCCACCCTAGAGGTGCTGTAAGTGTCTTTAAAACTCATTTCTACTCCATTGTACACGTTAGTTATCATTCATGCATCATTCTCTATTTCACTCGAACGTATGCATTTTACTATATATTTCAGGTACGTTTTAATTGGTTTAACCCACCAAAAGGTGGCGGACCTCCACTTTAGAAGGCTTAATAGCCATCTCACACGCCATACTCACGTTTAAATATCCCATTTCATGCATTACTAAACGTATAAAAACCTTCATATCACACGTAATAAAATATATGTGAAAAACAAGTGGAATTCTTCTAAGTGTTTTGTTATAGCAAAACAGTCCGAGTAGCCTTAGAAACAACCCCATATCTCACGATCTAATCAAACAACCACGTTGTAACACCCCAACCCGGCAAGGGTTAAGGTATCACGATAATGGTTTCGTATCAGATCCAACAAAGCATACATCTATAGTAATACAATAAATTTCAAGGGTTACAAATGAAATGTGAAACTACAAGGTTACAATACAAAGTCTCTAAGTCTAAAGGATCTTCTAGTCATCTTCAATAGTTATTAAGGTCTTCTAATCCAATGGTGCTCTCCACTCATACCCAGCCTTCAACTAAAACCTGCCGCAGGAAAAGAAATGCGGCTGAGCTACGAGAGCTCAGTGAACAGATATAACGATAACAAACAGTAATAGAGAATAGTACAGAATAACATAACAAAGGTCAAACATATGTAATATGGTTCAAGGGGTAAGTCAATGAATAAGTATAAAGGAAAGAGAAAAGGGATAGTAATCCACCACGAGCCCAGAAACAGATCATGCCATATCGTAACCATAAATCTTCATAATCATGTAGAGGGGAGACCTCTCAGATAATCAGATAATATGAGGGGTGTCCTCATTCTTCAAATGGAGTAGCTAGCTCCCAGATATATGTGAAAGGCATGTATTGCACACAGTACCAGTCACCAGACAAATCATATCAAATCATGTTAAATCCACTAAACAGAACAGATCTAGGATGCATCCATGCGCCCCCCAAACAAATACTGGCCATAACAAATATAATGCGCATATCATAATCAAAATGGGGACGTGGCGGAACATCACTCTACCGCCCTAGAGTCATGCCATTGGTGCATCAATGACATGGCCATGTTACCTTCATGGCTAGGAAACAGATTTTGGCTCGGGTATCAAACTAAGAGTCAGATATCATATCAAATCAGAGTGTCATAACATATGGCTCATAATAGATAGTTCATAACAGATGGTTTATATCAAATATCATCAGAAGTAGTACCAAAAGTCCAAATCAGAGTTTATCAGATCAAGGTTCATATTAAATAATCAAGTCAAGGTTCAGATCAAAAGTTCATTTCAAAAGTTTCTATCAAAAGTCCATTTTAAACAATCCTTTATTCATGATTTTCATAAAACGATCCTCTAAAGTGGTTTTCATAAAAATAATCTTTCAAAATGGTTTTTATAAAGATAGTCTTCAAAATATAGTTTTCATAAAATTAGCAACATTTTATATAAATGTAGTTTCGCATCATTTATAAACATCTTTTTAAAATGGTTTTTCTCAAAACATTTCCATGGTATAATTAAAAGGTTTTCATAACATAGATTCATAACAGAGGTCATATCAAATGGGATCAACAGAGAAGGTTCAAGCAAAGGGAATCATAGCAATGGCATCAGTTCAGAAACTAACGGATCAGAAAATGGAAGAGATCATGAGAAACCTTATAAGAAAGGTCAGAATATCTGTACCTTATTTGATAGCAAAACAAACCAAAGACAGATCACAGGACACCGAATTACTCCCGCCTCAGCGAATCTACACGAATTATAAGTGTACTTATAAGTTTCATAGCTTTATGATTTCATAGTTTCATAGTTTCTAAATCGTGAGGTTTCATTTTAGTTTCTCTCCATCTTAGGTAACTTTACATATTCAGTAACTTTAGTTATTATCATTCCCGTTTATCAACTTAAAGTATTAAAGATGACCATGTTAGTAGGTTAAGGTTCATAATGCCCTTTACATAAGTTCAATGTTCATAATGTAGTTTTTATAAGTTTAGGGTTCATAATGTCATTAAGATAAGATTAGGGTAAATAATGTAAATATTCTAAAGTTACAGGTTTACACAAGTTGAGTCCTTTAGTTTTAGCAAATAACAATTTAAACCCTTTAGTTTATAAAATAAACACAAAACACCTTTTAATTCTCCTTTTTAACCTTTTATAATTTCTCAAAGTTTTATATACGAAATTGTTAGGTTTTCTGTAAATTATAAACTGTATAATAACTCAGTAATAAAATTCCCAAAAATTCCTAGAGATTCTAAAATGTCTTAACTATTTTATCTAATTTTTCCAGATTTTATTAAGTAGTATAGCTATAGATTAAAATTCACTTAAACCAACTCATCCAGAATTCTGATTAATTCTACTTTACGAAAAGTTATTAATTAAAAACCTTTTAATAAAAATTCACAAAAATCTACAAAAATTCCAGGAAGTAATATACATCCTGAGTACTTCCCATTTAAAAGTACACCTCCTAATTCAAAATGGTTTGGAAATTAAAATTCAAAAACCCGGACTGATTTTCCAGACTCACGAATTCGATTTAACACTTGTTTTTCCAAAAATCAAAAAGTGGACTTCCAGGCCTCTAAAAATTACAAGATAAATTTTCCCAGGTAGATATTTCATTGAAGTTAGTTTTAGACTCTTAAAACACCCAAAAACACGTTCACATCATTTAGTTACACTCGATTTAAGTTGGGCTAATTTCCAGATCAGAAACTGTTTTCAATATTCTATGTGATCCTTTAAGGTTTTCATATTCCAATTATTATTTCTTGATATAAAACAATTTAGGTTGACACTTAAACAGCCTTAGGTCGAATTATATGTGCTCATAACATATTCATATAAATCTGGATCATGATCACGACAATAGATGAGTTAATATTAGGGTTTCAATCTTGTTATTTTATGTGATAAGGTATTATTTCATACACCCTTTTATTATTCTTATGATGGAATCGACAAGCACAAAATAGAAAATGAACAAGGATCAAACAAAGATGATACAATACCCTTGTAGCGTGATAAGGAGGACAAGAACGAATCAAGACACCACAATAAAGATCCAGCCGAACCCTAGCTTAAAACTTCCTTCGAATGGCTGCCAAGGAACCCAAAATCGACCCATCTCTTGAACTGGTTGTAGCACTCGACAAGCCACCAAGAAGAAGCACCAAAATTCCTTGTTGCTGCTGTGTTTTGCTCGAACAGGAAGGGAAGAAGAGAGGGGCAGCCGAGGTTTTTGATTGTTGTAGGATTTAGGGTTTTCAATGTGGAGAAAAAAAAAGAATGTTCGGTCTATTAAAATAAGAGGAACCGACTATTTTGAAGAGGTTATGGGCCAATATTTGTTTGGTAGTTTCAAAGATTAAGGCCCAAGGACTTGCACTAATGTGATAAAAGAATTTCGGCCCAAAGAACACAAATAAATAAAAAAGAAAAACGTGCGAATGTTTTATTAAATTTGACCCACATGAACTTTCTTAAATGTGCCATATATTAGTCATATAGTTCTCGTATCATTTATATCTTTTACTTTAGGTTATAAATTCATATCGTATAGTCTCGGGTCATAATACTAACTCAAGTTTTAATTTATAGCGTATTTTATAAGTTATCACGATTTTACTATTGAGGGCATTTTTGTCATTTCGGATTATGTTAAATTTTGGGGTTTTACACACGTTCTATTTTTATATGACATATTAAACAACGTAACTAGCTGCACTTTTCATTTAGACAACTCATAACAACACTAAAGTTTCGACTCTTAAAAGTGATCAAAACCAATCGAAGAAACTGTTTTGAAAACACTCAAAAGTGGCGACGTGGACTTTATAGCCCATTAAGCTGTTTTATAAGCTATGGAATAAGCTGGCATAATGGCACTTTTAAATATGAAATGAGATGATAAAAATAAGCATTTTTGATATACCAAACCCCCTCCTAACCCACGGATAAAAATTTGCTAATGGGCTAGACTTTTGGCTCGTTAAAAGCCCAATTAAAGAAAAAAATAAGCAAACAGCCTAATAAGCAGTTGAAATAAGTTACAAATGACTTAAATAAGCCTTAGAAAAGCTCGCCAATACTTTCCTATCATTTTTTACACATTTGGACTAAAAATGTAACGCAAGGCTATCTAGAAGGACTAAAACTGCCAATCTGAGAAATTCATGGACTGAGACTGTGAGAACAGAACATAGAGGGTATAATTTAACAAATTATTGAATGCCAAGCCTTATTTGTATTCTTGGACAAGTTATGGACTATTTATGGACATTGGACTTAACGAAGGACTAACGGTGTAACGCAACGTAATTAGGGTAAAAAGTGTAACAATTGAAAAAGGACAAGGACCAACTGATTTTACCTGACATTCTTATTTCATTTTCCATTTTTTGTCACCCCATCACTTCGTATGCATTTTTATACATTTTAGTTACGTATTATTTAATTTTCGTTATTTATTATAACTAGAAATTTAACGACTTCATTTTGCATATTATTTCATCATGTTTCGAGGAGGTAATATTTTGAGTCAATTGACATAAGAATCAAGATAATATTATATATAATATTATTTTTAAACTTAAGGCATTTTAAGCATATCACACTCACATCACCAGTCAAATCGTTATACGATTTCTCATTTTCACACTCATTATTAGTTGTGAGTCAGATACTTAGACTCCCCTCATATTCAGGTCCTGTATTGAAGACGTTTCTGTGATCGTTCCCATAATCTTACTTGGTTTCATAATTCCACCCTGTCAGATAAACTCAAGGTGAGCCGTGGCCCCTACTCTTTTAATACTTGATTTATACTTTTTGGGGGAGATACATGCTTAGAAATATTTTACTCATTTATCAACTACCTGATTTGCTTTGTGATTCAATTACTCAGACATTTATACTTTTATAATCACTTTGAAAACTCTCATGACTTACCGTGAGTCGTGGCCCCTATTCTTTTAATACTTGTTTTAATAACTCTTTGGGGGAGATACATGCTTCAAACTATATTTAATCACTTGTACAAACACTTTAAGAAACTTTCATGTTTTACCGTGAGTCGTAACCCCATTTTTACCTATTTTATATTTTTGGGGGAGATACATGCTCAAATGATTTTGTTTACTTTCATACTTTAAAAACTCACGTGAATTACTCAGAATTATAATTACTACTTATATGCTTGATATACTCTTTGGAAGGGATATATGTATGCTCTACTTGAAATTGCTTGCTTAGCTTTAACACTGAACTCAAATGATAGTATTTTCCAACTGCTTGTTGATACTGGTTTTCATTATACACATTCATGTAACACTATGAATGTACTCTTACTGTTTTATGTTATTTCCATATATCAATTGGAAATAGTTGCCATGATTAAAGTACGCATATTCTATGAACCCCTGAAACCTATATTGCCTAAGTTTACTATATTGCCATAAAGTCCCTCGATCATGAGCCATTAATCACTGCGGTGAGCGCGAATATAGTGAACAGCTTCGAAACCTGTTAGAGGCTGATGACCTATCCCACTAAATACTTTGACGGAATGCCTTTATGGTTAGTCGTATTTAGTCGCGATGCACTATATTTAAGAAAAATAGGAAGTTGGCAAACTCACCTATTACATGAGGGCCAAACCCATCAATTCTTGATGTGGACTTCGCCGTTTTACGGTACTTTGTTAATGTTTTGCGTGTCATGAGGCTTAGGGCAATATAATTATATGAATGTTTTCATATATATTTAGATACAGCTATATTAGTATTTCACCAGACCTTGATTTTAGACTTCAGGCATAAAATCATTGTATTCACTACATGCTAGGATTATGATCCTATACTTGTACTTGATTGATATTATATGTGACATGCTTGTGATTTTTACTCAGAGTAACTCATTTATGGTTCCATTACTGATAGCAACGTATTTCAAATATCACTTCACCTTTGAAATTATTGAAAGCCACTGTTTACCTGTACTTATACTCATTTCAAACACCACCGAACACTCTTGAAATTTATTGAAATAAATTATTTTCCATTAAACTCTACGAACTCATCAACCTTTGTGTTGACGTTTTAAGCATGTTTATCTCAGGTAATTAACGGAGCAGGACAAGACACGGAGCGGGCATCTTATACTCTAATAAACTACATGGTGTAAAATCAAATATGTCATTATTTCCAAATTACCACACCCTTTTTGTGGGATTTTCAAATCAAATATTTCACCTTTGTATCAAAAATATTATTTTGAATGACATATAACTTTCAAAACGCCTCTTTCGGGTCGTTTTTCTGAAATTTTAACTTCGATCCTCACCGTAACACCCTAAAAATCTTTCCGCTGCCATAAAATAAATTAGGGGGTGTTACACATATTAAGGGGGAGCGAATGACTTATGATGGAAATTGTGGAAGAATACCAAAGACCGACCATTTTATTTGATGTACTGGAGTTATAAGGATGGTAAAGTTAGGTATAAGCTCCCACGATCCCGCCAGAGCCGGAGGGATCTACCTAGGGACAATCCACTAGTTAGTGTAGAAGTCCTCAAGTATGATTAAAAAAGGAGAAAAGTGAAAATAAGGGAAGAGTGCCGACTGAGATGGATCTAGTACTGGAACAAACCCAACAAAGTGCTAGTGATGAATTCTTGGTAAGCGCTGAAGGGGTTGAAGAATGAAAAAAAAATGTAAAGATAAAGGGTGAAAAGAAAGAAGCCCTCCTTACACATTAGGCAGAAACCGGGTCAATACATATGCTGTCAAAATCACGTAGTTGATTGCTGACATTGAAGACAAGTATCATGGACCCAATGATACGCTGCACAACCCTCCCCAGCCACGCAAGGTCCCTCAAAGGACTCTTGTTTCATTTGTCACGGAGATCAATACATTCCTATCGTCTCTCTCACTCCGAGTTAGATGATATTGAAAAGGTGGCAGTCCTCTCCAGCCTCCGATCACTAAATCAAAATGCACTATTGAGTCTAGAGCCAAGAGATCATCCATAAATCTCATTAGGACACATTTCCAGTATGCTTGCTGTTTCATACACCGTAAAAAGTAAGAAAACATATATTAAGAGTCCTACGCATTATCCATGTGTTATTGCCAAAACATCCGAGTGATACATAAAGTTTTCACAATGAAGATGGAAATCCTTCTAGAGCCAACATCAAACAAGCTCTTGGTGGGTGACATGTGAGATCCTTCATGGATCAAACCAGTGACAACTGGAAAGAAACGATGGGGCGATTCACATTTGAATCAAACTTGTTCCAGGAAATGGATTGACGGATGCTTTTGGAAAACCTTTCAATGTGCTCACCAACTGAGTTTCGAGCACATTGATTGTGAAAATTTTCAAACAAAAGTGTTTATGATAGAAATATGATTCAATTTATAAAACCCTCGTCGTGTTGCATAAAATGTTTATCGGTTGACACGCGAGTGATTTTTCTAATCAATTTCTTATCAATCAGTGGGTATCTAATTCACTGATTCACTCTACCGTGTTGTCTGCTTTGAGACGTTCCGGTATGAGAACATGCTTAGTATGATGATTCTGACATTAATTTGTTGGAAGACTCATTACTACAAGCTGGAAAGTCCTGTCAAGGAGAATCTTCTTTAAAAGGGACTCGACCTGATCACAGGTCGGTCCTCACGGAATCGAAGGTTAATCCAACCACCCCGAACGAATGACAAAGCCATATTCGTTCACCAACTTTATTGCTAACTGTTTTATTTCAGATTCATATAAAGGTGGTGATGGTGGTACCTGATTCCAGTTGAGACGTGTCAATCCACACTCCATGCTCACACTTCCAATTCATTATCAAAGACATCATGATATCAGAATGACCTACAACAATGCTTTCGAAACTCTGATGCTAAATATCATGATCCAGAAAAGTGTGAGCATGACAGTCCATGGTCACTACATCACATGGAGGCGATACTACTAAGGATGATTTGGAGATTTACTGTGGCTGATGATCTCAAAGCAAGCTCAAAGATCACACAAGCCAAAGGAACAATACTCACAAGATCACGAATTAAAGTACGAAGTTTACCAATTATGAAGAATCAAAGACTACAAGCTAAGGAATTAAGTTCATTAGAATGCTAGAATTCAAATTGTAATTTCCGGGGTGACCTCCCTTAGGGGGATATTGTTAGGAATATAAATATTCATATGAAAGACTCGTTCACCCTGAGTATCCATTAGCATTAAGTTAGCTTGTAAGCTTATTAATACTAGTTTAGTTATAGTTATATTAGTTTAGTCGTAGTAATATTTGTGGAGTTGGGTCGGGTCTTTACCCACTGTCAGCTCACTCCACAGCCCATGTGGGGCGCATCATATGTAAGTATAAATACCCTTTCCCACACAAGGGAAAGGGTTGGAAGTTCACTTGCAAGTAATCTAATATTCTCCATTTTCTCTCACTAGAACATCTCAATTTCTCTCTCTAATCTCATAGAATTCGGCCAACACTTGAATCCATCATTGTGTTATGATATCCAATATTTTACATATCACAATCATGTGTTCCAGGAGATGCTTCACCATTAAATTTCAGCCTGCAATGACAAACGGATAATCTTATTCAGACAGAAAGCGAAAATGTAGTAACCTGTAATTTCCCATGTCAGTTATTAACAATAAACACGAATAAACTGACGTGACTCACATTTATTTACAAACGACTCATCGATATGCCAACGCTATATTAATTCTTGGGCTAAGCAAACCCGACGAATCAATTGGGCTTTAACTCAAACGAACACACTTTATATTTGGCTCGATCTGACACAACACACCCTCAATATACTAATGGGCTTTGCTAATTGTTTCAACTAACTCACCTCAACATGGGCTACCACTATATGAACTCACTAGCCCAACATGTGTTATAATTATTTTTTGTAGCCTTCTAATAAACGAACGAACTAGTACAAAAATGGGATTTAGTCACACATGCTGTTTTTCGAACAGCCACACAGTCGCCTTTTTATGTGACTAAATGTACCAGAATAAAATAAACAGCCACACTTGATCCGACTTGTGTGACCATTTCGGAATTACATCCGAGGCTATAGCCACACATTTGAATATTTTCGTGACTATACGTATCTGGTAAATTTTTTTTTGATTTTTTAGTCACTTATAATTTGGGACGTGTGACGGATACAAATAAGGTTGAAACATTAGTCACACTATATATATACATATGTGACAAATATATGTCACGCAATTGAAAAGTGTGACCAAAATCCATATATGGTCACACGAAGTAATTGTGTATGTGGCTAAATCATATGCTCAAGTTTGTCACACATTATTTAAGCGTGACTGCTAGTTTTTGTTGAAAATTTAGCCACATATGAATTTGAAATGTGTGACAACTGAAAAGTAAGTTTGAAGCATAGTCACGATATGCATTTAAAAGTGACAAATATATGTCACACACTTGAGATGTGTGACCAAATGTCATATATGGTCACACTAAACCATAGGCATACATGATTAAGTGTGACCAAAATTCGATACAAATAGTCACGTAAGTTAATATGTGTGTCTAAAGTTAAGTGTGTGTTTGCCTGCCAATTCCTAATGTGTATGGTCACATTTAATTGTAGCACAATCATGTGACTATAGGCTATACAATAGTAACACCATACCACAAATGTGTATCTAAATTATGTTTATGGCCACATTATAAGGGTATTATATGTGACCAATACATTGAAAATAGTCACACTGAAATATTCATGTGACTAATATGTATAGCAAAATGTGAACTCAGTTATCATTAACCTTGATATTAGTCACATTGAGTGTTTGTGTGACTAAATTCAAGATGTTACATATGGTCACATGAAGTATTTATTTAGGTGTCTAAATCATAGAGTCATATTTTGAGTTCAGACTGTTAGTCATGACTCTTCATTTAATTTGCCCCATTACAATGCTGGGATTTTATAGTCTATCTAGTTTAATGCAGTAGTATGTAAGTATGTTACTTGCCCCTAGCTGGAACCAGATTACTTGACTTTCTAAAGTCAATTTTCAACTTTATAATGAAGTAACATGTTACTAAGTGCCTGCAAGTGCATATACATGATAAATGGAAACTGCAAATACAATAAAGCTTGACTGCAAGTGGACATATACATGATAAATGTCAGACTATACATTCTAGCAGTAATAACTATACATTCTAGCAGTAATAACTATACATACTAGCAGTAATAACTATACATGTTTAAGTCAAACTATACATTGTGGCAGTAATAACTATACATTCTATTTCTTGTCCTTGGGTCCTAGATACTCTTCCATCTTCCTGAGCAGTTCATATGCCATGTCATCATAATTAAGCTGAAGCTTGAGTGTTTTCTTCACACGCAACATCTGATGTAGAATGTCTTTGTGAAACTTTAAAGGGTAATCCTTTTCTACAAGCATGTAGATCACCAACTCATTCACAGTTAAAGCATGTACTCCACATCGTTGAAAAATTTTCCATTCTTTAACAGTATTGTGCGTTAGTCTTCTCCAACATTCATCTTCATGATTTGGTTCAAACATTACCTTTAAATAATTCCAGACTTCTCTATCATAATTAGCTTGTTCTGGTGTCTTATTACCAAATCTTTGTTTGAGTAATTTGCATAGAGCTATCATATCTTGTCTATCAAAATCATGAACCATGTGAAGAAAGCTTACATACCTTCTAGAAGAACCATCATGCCTCTTAATATCGTAATAAACTGTTTCCCCAAAAGATCCAGACTTATAATCAACAATGGGATGTTTGACAGTTAAAGGTTGTGCATCCATGGCTTCTCCTACAGAGGCAACTACAAGTTCAGTGTGAGCTTGCATTTGTTCTTCAGCAACAGCTTGCTCAGTTTGTTCTTGTTTTCTCTTTTTACTGCTTTCTATTTCCAACTGTTCACCTGCTCTCTTTGAACTGTCATTCAAGAAGAGATCATTGTTTCTCTTGGCAATTGCATATAATTCTTCAATTCTTTTATCATCCAAGAATTTCAAATCCTTTAGTTTCCATCTGTCCACATTCTTCAAATACCTGCACATGAGTAGATGTTTATGATATGATGTACATATTGGGTATTGTTGATATTAATATAAATACCTTTGCAAAAAAAAAAAAAAAAAAAAAAAAAAAAAAAAAAAAAAAAAAACTACCTGCACATGAGATCTCTTCTTTGTTTTTGAGTGGGTGGCTTGTTCTTCTTAGCTGCATATCTTTGTTCTGCATACAACTTCTTTTTTTCATCAAAAAATTCTTTCAGCATCCTGGCTTTTTTCATCTACTGAGTACTTATCTTGCTCTTGTTTACGTAGTTTCTTAGCAAGCTCAGAATCAGCTGCAACCTGAGCCCTTTGCTCATCCCATGAAGCTATTAACTCTGGATCTTTTTCTTCTTGTATTCTCCTTTGTTCCAAAATTGTCTGATGTTCTGCATCATACTTTTCTGAGAATTTCATAGCAAGTTCAGCATCAACTTTTAATTGCTCTTCTTTTGATAATGGTTTCTCCACAGGCTCTTCAGTAAGAATCCCTTTACCTTTGCCTTGTACCTGTGGAGTTGATTGTTTAGCTTTTGGAGAGGATGATGGCTCTTGTATCACAACACCTTTGGTTACTGGTTTTGCTGTCTTCAGCTCAGCAAGTACACTAACAGCATTTGCAAAAACCTCTGGTGTAGCAGTACTAGCTTTTGTAGTACCAACTGTAATTGGCTCAGTAGCACTATCAGCATTTGTAACCTTGCCCAGACGATGATCAATCACCACTTGATTCCCTTGGTTATCCTCCCCTGAAACTTTGCCTTCATTCCCTCCCTGTTTGGGAGCATCCTTAGAAGCTTCAGAAGATTTAACCTTTTGTTTGGGAATTCTTGATCCTTTGACTCCTTCTAAATACCTAACCCTTCTCTTCAAAGCCTTTATCTCCCCACCTTGAGCTTTGATGACTCCATCTTGGGAAGAAGCTATTGCTCGCAGATCACCAATTTGTGCAGACAGCTTGGCACAGGTATCCTTCAATTCATTCAAAAGTTGCATACTATCCTCACCACTTCGGCTTGTGTTACCTAGCCCGAGAGGTGGATCACTGGAAAAGTTAAGTTCAGTCTCACCCCTAGGATGAACATCCGAACCCCCCATTGTTTCCATGTGACTGGGACCTTCACCTGAATCAGTTCCAGAGGAACTTTCTTCATTAGAAGTTGTCTTGGTTCGGGTCTTAATGATGTTACCACTGTCCTGTGCTGCTGCTAAGCTAGACACAGTAGTGGCAGCCCTTGCCAACATGTCACTCTCCCCCCAGTGACATCCTCATCTGCAACAGTTGGTATAGAACCACTAGCCTGAGGTAGCTCAGTGTTCTTGGTGTTAGTCCTACGTTTATAGGTCTTTTGTTGTTGTTCTGTGGGTGTGTGATGGGTACCAGCTGGGATTGCTGAACCTTCACCCATTTGGGTTTGGGCTAGTGCCAACATTGTTGGAAACAAAGGTGTCACTCTCCCTGAAAAATCTTTTCCAACCCTACTCATATTAGCAAAAACCTTTTTGGTAAGGCAGGGAGTGGGATAAACATTTTTGTGACTTTTCTTTTTTTTAAATTGGTTGTCCAAAAAGAGTTGCAAAAACCTTGGATATAGAAAATATTTAGCCAAAGAACCATCCAAGTTCTTAACCATATTATCAAAAATTAATTTTGAGAAATTAAATCTTTGAGTATTTTCAGCCAAACAAATTATAGCAGAAGCTAAATTACTGCTAAATTCATTCCATGCAGTGGTCTTTGGACTTAGACACACTAAGACAGTATGAATTAAGAATTTCCACTGAGGAGAAAAATTACCTTTTTGGAACTTTAAAGCATCTGTATATCTCTCATAGCCCATCAGTGCAAGTTTTTCAAAGATTGTAGTATTTGGAAGATTCTCAACTCCGTTAGCATCATCTAGGAGAAGATCTCTTCGAATAGACGCCTCTGTAATGATAATCATCTGCCCATCTACAAGGGCATGGATTTGTGCTTCCCCATTAATAGTTTTGACCTTAGCAGACGACCAAAACTGGATAATGTTGGAAGTATATATAGTAGGTTTTACTGTTAATGCAAACTTAATATAGCTTGCATTAAGGAAATCAATGATCTCAGTAAAATCTACAGACTTATTGGATTTTTCTAAAAAGGCAACATTATTATGAGGTTCGGTAAAAGTTAGGTTCGACATTATGATTTGATTTGGGGGTTTTGCAATTTGACAATTAAAATTCGATTAGGGAGTGGAAGAGAGAGAGTAATGTGTGCGTGAATGTGATTGTGTGCAGCAATTGGGGGTTTATACACTTTAAGTAAAAAGTGATACAAACTACCCTGCACTCCCAACCACTGCTAAAAGGATACCCAGCAGTACAACGTTTCGATAGCAGTACAATTGTTTACCTAGCAGTACAATAATAATAGCTGTATTCAAATATCATAAACTTGTACATAATAACTGCATTCATATATTAAACCAAGTCAAAATAAGTTTACATTTACATAGGCAAAATATACAGAGGCAAAATATATAAAGAAAAGATACATTAAGACACATATTTACTAGCTTCAATACTTCTGTAAACATCAACTATTTTCTCTCTTTCTTCTTCTATTTTTTTGTTCCTCTCCTCAATTTTCTTCTGATGCTCCTCAATGACCTCTAAATCTTTCTTGTTCCTTTCTTCATACATATTTATACGCGTGTTGTGAATTTCTAACAATGCGTTTTCAACACCATACGGGCCTTTACTACATTTCTCCCAAATATTTTGGGATATGCCCATTTTTTTATAATTTTCAGGCATTGGTGGAGGAGAATCATCCCTTGGGCGTTTGTTTTTGTTGGAAGAAGGAGTTGAAGAGGAGTCGGCCATTGAAATTTGAAATTTATTTTCTAATGAAAATATCAAAGGAGTTGTATATGGTACGGTTGATTAATTATGAACGGTTTTCCATGTCGAGTTGTACAAATAGGCTAGAGAGGTATACGAACGGTTCCCAATACTTTAGGCGGGAAGAGGGACCATCGAGAGGCGCCAAAAGTAAACAGATGGATAATATTGATCGGATTTGGTTTGTGTTTGGTTTGGATTTGACTAGTGTAGTTGATCTAGAAGTGTGTTTGGTGTTGGATTGACTAATTGACTTTTTCATTAGGGTAATTGATATTTTCTATATTATATTAATGATGTTTAATGTAATTTGTGTGCTAACTTTAATGACTAATTGACTTTTTCATTAGGGTAATTGATATTTTCTAGTACATGTTTAATGTAAATACATGCTTTAATATCTATCGCAGTCTGAATGTGTTTGAGAAGTATGGGTATATTTAGGCCACTTCCAACAATAACTCAGCCTTAACAAATTAAAATTAAAATTCAAATTCAAACGTAAGATAAAGTACAACATATTAACGCTGCGTTAACGCAGGTTAGCCCCAACAATTAAAATTCAAAGTCACGTTAATAAAACGTGTGCATTTGTACCCTATAAATACCAATGCTTCTGAAGCACAAGTCACACAGAAACACATTCCAAACTTCTCAAATACTCAAGATCCAAGCATCTCAAATTCAAGATGTCTTCCAGAAAAGATTTCGGGCAACAATTTCCAAGCCCACCTCGCCAAAAGGATTTTGGCCAACAATTTCCAAGCCCACCTCGCCAAAAGGATTTTGGCCAACAGTTTCCAAGCCCACCTAGCGAAAATGAAAAATTCCATACTCCACCCGAGCATATCTTTCCGGTTTTCCAACCGGAAAATTTTCCGGTGAATAATCAACCTGAAAATGAACCAGTTCATAACCAAGACCCAAATCCGTTTGGGTTAACTGAGGAACAACTTAGGCAAGAGGAAGCAGATATGCAAGTCCTCCTGGAAATGGAAGCACTTGAAAGAGAAGAGGAAGCTGATCGTTTGGAGCGGCAAGCCAGGGAGGATGAAGAACGTAGGCAAAGGTGGGAGTCTGGTTTTTTCACACCTTCCGAATCCTCTGAAGATGGTTACCCAGATTCAGATGATAGTTTTTATTAATCGTCCGTTGTTTATGTTAATCGTATGTTGTTTATGTTAATCAATCATTGTTTATGTTAACGTAGTTTTTATTTGACATTTAATGTATTTCTATTTCATGTTTAATGTATTTGTATTTGATACTTTATTTTCAATTTATAAATTGAATTGAATTTGAATTGAATTGATAAATTTTAAATATATCCCGCCTTTTTGTTTAATTTGAATTTGAAATTTTAAAATTTAAATATCCCGCTCGTTATTAATATGTTGTACTGTTACTTTACGTTTGAATTTGAATAATACTCGTACGGTTACTTTTACTTTCAATCTGATTTTTAAAATAGCCTCCAACGGCTAGTTTAACGGCTTTCCACTATCAAAGCCACTTTCACAACACTTCGTTTTCTCACACAACTTCTTATAAAACTCTCTCGCAAGTATCACTAATTTTAACACAAACACTGTGGCTAACAAATTAACTAGCAGAGGTGCAAAAGGCTATCCTCACCCGATTACACAATGAACAAGAAAAAGAACTCAAATTGATTAACAATTTGCTAGGTGAGATAACTCGTATTATGCTACAGATGCATAATCGTGCTGATCCAGAGGTCGAAAGGTTGCGTGAGTTGCCTCAAGACCATCCAGCTATCAGGGTTGGTCTAGAAATTAAACTCTTTTAAGAAATGATGAAACAGGGTCGAAAGGTTGCGTGAGTTATTGTTGGGTGTGTTGCTCATGTACAAACATATAATCTCGGCTCATTCGTTAAACATCTCGTATACAACCATATCATCTCGGCTCATTCAATTCGTTAAACATCTCGTGTATAACCATATCATCTCGGCTCATTCGTTAAACATCTCGTATACAACCATATCATCTCGGCTCATTCGTTAAACATCTCGTGTACAACCATATATATCATCTCGGCTCATTCGTTAAACATCTCGTGTATAATCATATCATCTCGGCTCATTCGTTAAACATCTCGTATACAACCATATTATCTCGGCTCATTCGTTAAACATCTCGTATATATACAACCATATCATCTCGGCTCATTCGTTAAACATCTCGTATACAACCATATCATCTCGGCTCATTCGTTAAACATCTTGTGTATAACTAAAGCTCAGTTAATTAAGGGTGAGTGTGTTAAAGCTGACGTGGCATTGTGTTAAAGTTTAAAGCTGAGTTATTGTTGGGAGTGGTTAGAGTATTTTCTTTTGTTTTTTCGGTGGATTTTAGCGTGACTTAATCTTAATACCGCCAATTTTGTCCATATAATATTCAACTACGTACGGATAACTAATACCGCGGGGGAAACCCGAAAAACCGATGGATAATATTAATCGGGTATCCGGTGGGATATGGGGCGGGTACGGGTATATTATAAACGGGTTCGGTTATGGGTATACTAAAACCCGCCCCGAACCCGAACCGTTGCCATCCCTATTTACCGGCTATAGCCGGATTTCACCGCCACCTCATCACCATTAGTTTTTTTTTTTTTTTTTTTTTTTTTAAACAAATCTTGCCATGTCAGCTATAGTTAAACCAAACCACAAATTCAATATTCAACCAGCAATTAATCCCTTTACCCGGTCATTTGTAAACACACACAAAAATCAATAAACCCTAATCAACACACACATTCTTATGGCAAACACAAGCACGCAAACAATGAAACCAAATAACAAAAAGGTAATTAGTAATTTGTGTTTTGTAAATGTAATTGGTAAGGGTACAATATGTAGTAATTACGTTTGTACTGTTGATGTGATGGTTGCACAGTATGATACATTATTTGCGATTATTAAGATAGTAAATAAAAAACAAAAATCAAGTTTATGCTTTAATTAACAGGTTCAAAGGGAAAATTTTCAAATAATTCAATTGTTAATTTCAAATTACAACTTGGAGGCAAATTTTTGGATCGAAATTTTTTGAATCACAAACGATTCATATTCTTGGTGTATAGCCTCTTTTCTCTCCTAAAAAAAAGACTGCAAATAAAAAACAAAAATCAAATCTTCTCTCACCATTACTCTCCAAGCTAAGCCATAATCATTTTCTTTTACCCTTTGTTGCTCAAGAGTCATGGAAACTGAACCCATTGTTGATAACCATACTTTGCTTCCTCTTGATCATATTGTACATGATGATAACGCCTTAGAATATGAATCCGAAAAGTCTTCTGATGAAGAAGATATAGATGAGCCTTTAACCAACCAAACACCTGAGATAGTAGCTAAGAGGGGCTCAACCAGGCTAGTAAAGTTTCGCGCGAAGCATGACAAACCTGGTGCAACAAAGCTCAAGGTAACCTTCGATGCACTCGGTAGGGTAACAGGGGAAAACAGAGCAGTGTTTGTGAGTTTTTTAGGAGATGTGGCTCGTGAGCAGATAGGTGTGAAGATTCTACACTGGAAGAAGGTGAATAAAGAAGCAAGAGATAAACTATGGGATGAAATCTTGGTACATATATACTATTTTGTAACCCAATACTACATAAGTTTATGTATGCAGTTACATTATGTGCAACTAATTAACAACATTGTGTTAATCTTTTCAGAAATTTTTTGTTGTTGACGTCCAATACAGAAAATTGATAATGATTAGTCTTGGTAAAATGCTAAGGAATTACAGAAGGAAGCTCAAAGTCAACTACATTTTGCCCAACCTAAATACACCTTCCAAACTGAATGAAGTCCCGGACTTGTATAATACAATAATGAAATCAGAAGACTGGGTCGAGTATGTTAAATACACGACCACCGAAGCATACAAGGTTTTAATTAGTCATCTTTAATTAAGTGTATATGTCATTTTGTTATTTTCAGTTTGCAGCATTACCGCATCTAAACGCCTTATGATTTTGTGTTTTTAGGAGAAATCTGAGAAAGGTAAAATGGCGCGTTCCCAAAATATTTATCAGCATAAAATGGGACGAGGTGGATATGCTTATGTCAAAGAGAAAATGGTAAGATTACACAATGTTTGTTTTACCAATTAAGAGACGATCAGTATGAGAAATGAATCCGTTTACATTGCCCAATTTGCACATTTGCATTAATACCCTCATATTTTCGATTATCTTGGTTTAACTGTACATGTGTAAGCATCCACATATTTTCGTTTATCTTGGTTTAACTTTACATGGGTATGCATTTGATGTTTATTAGATCGAAAATAAAGAGATTGAAGCGGATGAAGAACCCCCCGTGATGTAATGTGGGTGAAAGGAAGGGTAAACAAAGACAGCGAATACCCAAATGATGATATTAAATCAAAGGGAGATGAACTTGTAAGTTTGACTGCTAATTCTATTATTATGCTTATATAGCAGCAACATTTAACTGTGTACTAGCAGTAGTAGCTTGTGTACTAGCAGTAGTAACAGCATCAAGAAGACTTTTAATCCCAACATTTCCTATATTTTTTGTGCAGAAAGAAGCTGATGACAAGATCAAGGAAGGAACATCGGGTTTTGATGATGGCACTGATGCCATGACATTTGTATTTGGTAAGGAAAAGGGCGGTTATGCCAGGGGAGTGGGAGGTGCAGTAACATACAAAGAGTATTTTGGCCTTCCTCGAAGAAAACAAGAAGCCAATGAAAAAATTGCCTTACTTCAAACTCAACTGGATAATGAGAGACGCGAGCGTGAAGAAAAAGATAAATTGATCAAAAAATTGTCCGCCGAGATGACCGAAAAAGATGTGCAGGTCAATAAATTATCCGGTGAGGTGGAAAACACAAATGTAATGCTTTCTCAAATTCTGCAACAGTTGAATGATAAAGGGATGAATATAACTCTGCCAACTCAACCATCGCCAATAGCCTCAGTTGTAAGCCATTTTTTATGTTGTTAACAATTTCATTTTCTAATGCTAACACCACTGATGCTAATGATACTAGGCATTGAACATAAACTGATGAGTGACTGTATTTCTTAATTTATATTGCAGGTGACTCCAATGGCCATTGACAATATTGCAGGTGACTCCAATGGCACTCAAACAAGTGGTGTTGTAAGTCCTAAAGATGCGGGAATTGAGGAGAAATCCAATGGCCTTGAAACTTCTAAAAAGGTAACGGAAACAATGGTAAGTATAGTAATAAAAGATCGCCCTTTGATTTTTGAATTTTACATACATGATCGACTAATGTACCGTGTTTTATATATACGTATAGGAACCTGCTGCTAAAACTGTCAGGCCTAAGCATAACCTTAAGTCACGACGAAACGGGTCTCCAGATTCCCAATCGCTACAAAATGTGTCGTCTCCAACACAACCACTGCCAACAGTATGTATTTCAACATGTTTCTTGTTACTCTTTTGTTTAAATAATGTAACGTGTTTTATATATACATATAGGAACTTGCTAAAACTGTCGGACCCAATAATCCAAAGCAAAAGAAGCGACGAAACGGGTCTCCAGATTCCCAATCGCAACAAGATGTGTCTCTAACACAAGCACTGCCAACAGTATGTATTTCAACATGTTTCTTGTTATTCTTTTGTTTAAATAATTTCTGATATATACATGCAATTTTTTTTTTTTTTGTAGACACTTAAGTGCAAACTCTGGCACACAAAGAAATCAAATATCGTTGCTTTTGGTACCGTATACCAGTCTCATGGAAAGCAAATGCTGCATAACCTACCACTCCCAAATGATTGCTACAGAGTGTCAATTGATTCATCGTTAGTTGATGCAGCATGCATACCGGACGTAGCAAATAATGGGTTCAAAACAGTTAAGGAAGTCGAAGGTAGTTTCGTTGCATGGCCAAAGGATCAAGTTATTTTTGAAGAGGTGGTACGTACATGTGTTTTTTCAACCTACATATATAATTATTCATATGTAATTCAATGTTTGATAGAAGCGTCTTTTGTTTACTACAGGTTACACCAACAAACCATGTGACTAAATGTGTACCACAGGCACCAACGAAGAAACAATATATATCTGCTAACGACTTAAGGCAAACTGCTAAGGGGGTGAAGGTTCAAAAGTCTTTAGATATTTGATTAATTAAGTACGACATTACAATTGTATATTTTGTCCAGTTATATACATTAGAGTTTAATTCAATTTGAAATTTCTTGTGTTTTTTAATATTGTTTTATATATAATATATATACACATTCCAGCAGCACTAGCATAGTACTAGCAGCAGTAACTCTGCTTCAGCAGGACTACCTTGGACTACCTTAGTACTGCTAGCAGTAGCAACTCTGCTCCAACATCATTGGTCACTCTTTGTTTAATTCGATGTGTGACTAAATAGTACCAAAGGCCACACAAAATAAAAATTCATGTGACCATTGGAAGAACAATGGTCACGCAAAATACACATTTCTTCACTTTAAACAGCATATGGTCACACTTATTAACAACTTTGGCCACTTTATGCTTAATTGTATGTGACTAAATACCCAAAACAAGCATGCTTTGTGTGACTAAATATTATAAAAGGCCACACAAACATAAAATTCAAGTGGCCATTGGATGATCAATAGTCACACAAAATACAAATTTCTTCACTTTAAACAGCATATGGTCACACTTATCAACACTTTTGGCCACTTAATGCTTAATTGTATGTGACTAAATAACCAAAACAAACATGCTTTGTGTGACTAAATATTACAAAAGGCCACACAAACATAAAATTCATGTGGCCATTGGATGATCAATAGTCACACAAAATACACATTTCTTCACTTAAAACAACATATGGTCACACTTATTAACACTTTTGGCCACTTAATGCTTAATTGTATGTGACTAAATAACCAAAACAAACATGCTTTGTGTGACTAAATATTACAAAAGGCCACACAAACATAAAATTCATGTGGCCATTGGATGATCAATAGTCACACAAAATACACATTTCTTCACTTAAAACAACATATGGTCACACTTATTAACACTTTTGGCCACTTTATGCTTAATTGTATGTGACTAAATACCCAAAACAAACATGCTTTGTGTGACTAAATATTACAAAAGGCCACACAAACTAAGAATTCATGTGACCATTGGATGATCAATAGTCACACAAAATACACATTTCTTCACTTAAAACAGCATATGGTCACACTTATTAACACTTTTGGCCACTTTATGCTTAATTGTATGTGACTAAATACCCAAAGCAAACATGCTTTATGTGACTAAATATTACAAAAGGCCACACAAACTAAGAATTCATGTGACCATTGGATGATCAATAGTACACATTTCTTCACTTTAAACAGCATATGGTCACACTTATTAACACTTTTGGCCACTGTTTTTTAAATTGTATGTGACTAACTCCAAAAAAACAACACACGATGTGTGACTAAATCATCACAAACGTCACATTTATTATATTTTCGTGTGGCCATAGGATGGGAAATAGTCACACATACTGATGAATCCAACAAAACTTGTGCCTAATTAGTCACACATATTCGGGTTTTGGTCACTCTTTTTCGATGAAAACGGCCACAAAATAAACAATGTGACCATATGATACCTACGGTGGCGCGACTTTTTGTCACACACACCCAAAAAAACGTGTGTGACTATATGCATATAGTCACGCATTTCCAGTGTGACGATAGGCAGAATCTGTACCAGTGGAACGAACAAACACACCTCTTGAGATTTATATTCAAACGCACCATGATATATACAATAACAATTTAAACTAATTGATTAATCAGAAAATGTAAGTTATTAATTTTCTGACACTTGCGAACTATTTAAAACTTAAAGACAAGAGGTTATCTAGCGACTCCTAATAAACGAGTCGCACGTGTACCGACACCCAATTAGTAATGGCTTTGGTCTAACAAATTCTTATATGAGTCAAAAATATTGTTTTCATACCAATATGATTAAGATACTATCAATATTGTATGTTACGTGTCTTAATTGAAAACATCAAACCGGGTTGCCACGACTCACATTTGAACTCAACAAGACACGGATTACGCTCCGTAAAAATCATTAAATTATTAAAGGGCTTATAACAGTAACCAACCCAAGTATATTTTGTTTCCTCCTTGTGTGACCAGGAAATAGATGAACAAACACACCCTAATACATAACATGTGCATTATATGAACTTAAAAACTAAACCTTAAATATCCTAATCACATCATTAGTACCACCTTGTCATTCCATGTCCCCCAAACCATGAAAGACCTTTGGACAAACCTATTAACCAAATCTATTATCCAGATCTATTATCCAGATCTATTATCCAAAAGCTATTAACCAAATCTATTATCCAGATCTATTATCCAAAAGCTATTAACCAGATCTATTATCCAGATCTATTATCCAAAAGCTATTAACCAGATCTATTATCCAGATCTATTATCCAAAAGCTATTATCCAGATCTATTATCCAGATCTATTATCCAAAAGCTATTAACCAAATTTTTCCCTATAAATAGGAAGATATACTTGCATTTTTTTTACCAAAATCTCTTTCTCTCTCTGTTGTGGCTCGGCCAAAAATAAAAAGGAAGAAGAAGTGATCGATTTCAATAGTTTCAATTGTTTTACGATCATTGACAAGCTTACAACTAACTACATAACGATTTGGAGGAACCGTTGGGGATATTTTGTTCTAGATCTAGTAAAAAAACTCTTTATTTTCAAGTAAGCATAAAATAATTTTTATACTTTCCATTATGCATTTTATGTTATTATTAAGTTTAAATCTTCATTTAAACTCATAAACTACCTATAACACCTATATACATGTTTGTGAGATTTTATCATGTTTTTAATTTATTTTGGAAACTATATAAAATGTTGAAGAATTGGTTGAAGGGATTAGAATAGATTTTGGAGTTGATTGAAGGGTGTTAGTATAGAAAAATGGATTATTGAAAAATATACACGGAAGCGCTGCCCAAATTTCTAATTCTTAGTTATTTTTACAAGGATTTAGTTAAAGAAATAGAAGATAGATTTTCTAACGAAAACGTGGTCGTTTGAATGGATAAAAAGGGGATTATAACGAATAAAATACAAGTTTTCTAAATATATTATCGATAACTATTTTTCAGAAAAATAAATAGTCTGCTGCCCAGATTTTCATCATGGTAAAACTAAGCTTTAAAAGATAAACCGAGTCCCCGAGACCTTAAAATGTGTTAGTACTCTTAAATACCTTTGCGGGGATAGGTAGAACTTTAAAAACCGAGCTATAACGAAGAAGTTATGACTCAACAAAGATACCGACGAAAAATATTATTTTGACAGCTTTCTATTAGTGAATAGTAAACTATTTTTTTATTTTTAGAAATGAACTTTGGACACTTTAGATGCGGTTTTGGATAAAATGTCATAAATGAAAGTTGTGATGTTTTGGTTACATACTTTTGTCGAGTCGGAAACTTTTCCAAATATATATTACCGAAACATTCATATCGTAGTTACAATACATACTTGCTAAAAATCCCAAAATGTATTATTTTGACTACTTCTAAGGATTTTCAAAGTAACGTTATATTATAACCAAACTTGCAAACAAACATGTACGGGTGATATAACATTTTATAAATTGCATACACGACACACAAGCAACATCAAACACGGCCGCTTGTAAACACTTAAATTTGATTAAATACTTTGAGTCGTGAACATAACTGTAAACTAAGAATTTCCATACTAATCTAGGTCGCGTGTCGGTGCTACACACTGTTGCTACTTGACTTATCATTTCAGACGATTTATTTCTAAGCTTAGTTCATAGTCCCGCATTTTATACGTTTTCAAACCGCGTGGGGAGATACATGCTCTAAACATGAACACAAGTATTTTCTGTATGCTATCCTGATTGATATTGCCTAAGTTACCGATATTGCCAAAAGCCCCTCACATCATGTGCCATTAATCACTGCGAGTGAACGCGAATACTGTGAATAGATCTATTTGGGGATGACGACCCCATTTGTGTAGCCGGAAGAGCTACCCAAATGCACTTTATTTGAAAAACCAGGAGAATTGCAAACTCCTGCTACGAGGGCCCCATTACTTACAACATTATTATGTTGTGAGTTATATCATTTTATGATATCACACGATGTTAACGTTTGCGTGTCATGAGACTTAGGGCAATATATATATTTTACACAACGATATCACCGTTGTGCTACTGATCAACTCAATATTTATGTTTTACACAACGATATCACCGTTGTGCTACTAATCAACTTGTGTTCAATCTATTACAATTTAAACACTATGGATTCACTCAACCTTTGTGTTGACATTTTAAGCATGTTTTATCTCAGGTAATTAAAGAGAACAAGGCACGGAGTTGGCAAGTGGACCCTTAACGATGAAAATTTATATTTTCATTTGTTACAAACAATGTCATGTCTTTTGTGAAATTTTCCAAACAATTTGAACTATGAAGTGTATTTTTGGATATTTGAGTTTTAAATGAATGACATTGCTTTTCAAAACATCTCTTTCGAGTCGTTTTCTATACTTATGACTATGATCTATGAATTAATACCCCGTTTAAGTCTTCCGCTGTTACATTAAATTTTACGGGGTGTTACAGATTGGCATCAGAGCCTCGGTTATAGAGAACCAAGTGATTTTCAAAACACTGGACTATAACTACGATTTCTAAACGGACCATTTTAAACCTTACCACCTTACGCCCTCCGTGCCAACACTTTACTAACACATGCATTGAGATTTGCTTGGCAGATTATGCATAACGAATGAATATTATCACTTATGAACACATGCATTGAGATTTGCTTGGCAAATTATGCATAACGATGGATATTATCACTTATGAATGTTATAGCTAACAGACTTCATAACTAAACATTAATATTATTAAATGACTTACATTGGGATATTACAGTACCATGTCTTCCCCTTCGATTCCCATTATCATATTATCAGACGTTGAGGCAGATGCTACTCCACCAGCACCACCAGCTGTCCCACCAACTACTATCATCATATTGTTAGATGTTGAGACAGATACCACATTACCAGTTGTTCATACCGTTGCCCCATCTGAAGTCATGTCTTCTTCATCTTATCCCATCATCATCACTATGAATCCCGACATTGAGGATGCCTGCTCATCCACCACTGATCCGACACCTCCCTCACCACACCCCGCTGTACCTACATCATCCACACCACCTACTAAACCCGCCATACTTATCAGGCCCGGGAGGGATGTCCCACCCCATTACATTTTCCGATACTACCCCGATGGACCCAGGATGGTACACACCAGGAGTCGCCTAGTGCGCCCACTCACACCACTACCACCATCATGGACCCCTGGCATGCCTACCTATGAAGATTTGGATAACTCACTATGGATAGTGCCACGACCACCACATCATATCACCACCGAGGATCCACCCAGAGGAGCACCAGGTAGTTCTTAGACTACACTATTATCATCAGTAGCTTCTATCCTAGCCACGGGATGTGTGGCCAAATTAGTGACGCTTGTAGTACCTCTTTGTTTTATAACAAATTTGAGACAAGTTATCATTTGGACATGTGGTTCGATTATGCTATGTATTGATATCGGTTTATAAGAGCCGAGATTTTCCATCATATGTGTGGTGATTGTATCTACTCATGTTATGATATCATATTATGGTAGTCGTGATTTATTCCAACCTTATCATGTTTGAGCTAACCTCGTCATATTACATAGAATAGGTGTACGATCTCATATCAACTAAATGTGCCAACAGTCGCCCATTACACTCCATATTTTACCACGTACCTTATAAACTATTATTATACCATTTTACAAACTACTACCATGTAAGAGACCAGTTTGATACCCTACCACTATCAACTTATGAATTGTTTTGTTAAGTTGCATATAAACCATTTTGTAAACACCTTACAGACCGTTTTGCTACTATCTTGTGAAATCATTTACTATCACTTTATAAAACATTTCGCTAAAACTTTATATACTATTTATCACTATCCCATTAGTCATTTTGTCACTCCACTTTACCACCCAATGAACCACCTTGCTTCCATTTTTTGACTATTTGACTACCTTACTAACCTCTTATAAAACAGTGTCGCTAACAACATACAGTCTATTTTACGAATCATCCCACAGACTATTTGCTACCCTACTACTAGTCTATAAACCAACAAATGTCTTTACTGACACCCTGAAAACTACGTTGCAAATACCCTACAGGTTTTATTATTGACTTATAAATTATTTTGCCCCTCTGAGCACCACATTAACCACTGATAAAACAACAAACTAGATCGCAAATGCATTACAAACCAATTTGTCGCCATCCTACGAACTGTTTTACTACCACTAAAATCAAAAATTGCAACCTTACTGCCAACTTTTGAATAATGAAGTGTCATCCCCTATTGTTCTATAAACTATTTCATATGTTATTTTATGAACTATTTTATTTGCTACTTTAATAATATTCCATAGACCAACAAACAGTTTCGCAACATTTTGTAAACTATGATACATTTATTCAAAAATTTCCACTACCAGTTTATAAACTATTCTACACACCGTTTTATAATCTATTCTACAATCACCCTATGAACTAAGTCCTCTTTGAAAAGTATTTTAAGCTACCACTTTATGAACAGAGTTACCGATACTTTCCTTTAAACTAAATCCAACATTGCATCATTGAACTTTAATTATGCAAATCCTGATCACCTATGTATAATTCAGGTAGAACCATGATATGCTGGGGATAGTTGTCTAAATTTTTTTTGCCAAAAGTCAAACTTTCTAATACCATTTTTGAGAAATCACAAACTTACATGAAAGTTGTGTAAGTCATGGGCATCCGTACTAAGAAACAAAAATAGACTTCGACACCATCTTATTACATGAAATCAGTCTAGTCTCGCCACATATTCTAATCCGCAAGGACCAGTTACATCATTAGCCATCATAGAAGCAACCTACCAACGGATATAGCCACCATCAACGGGATTACCTACGATCATTACCATAAGAATTCATACGAGACTTAACCTTATGGCACTTTACTTCACATCGTCCGATTTCGAAGGATCCCACCATCAAACATACAACCTCTAAGTTCGAATAAACTACCGAATGACTCATAACCCAAGGGGGACTAAGACTTACCCTCACTGTACTCGATGTCAATCGTGATGATAATTACATTTAGCCCCTAAATCAAAACTGTGCTTTCTGCGTTGAACACTCAGTACACTAACGAATCAACCAACTGATTGCTGGTAGCAATCAACACCATTCTTCAAGACTCTATCTTGCGCGTTAAGTATTAAGTGTATCACTGAACTAGCCATTTGATTGCTAATAGAACCGACGTCATCTTTCTAGATACCCATAAGACACCGACTTAGTGTCCACATAACTTGAGGCCTAGACATTTTGGTCTAGTTGCTGAATTATCCATGATGAGAAACTCGTCCGCGTACCTTATGGTAATAAGATCTTAACAATACGATGAGGACCCCTCGAGGGAAGTAAACAATGAAAGGACCAATGAAACTCTTGACAAGGGCTAGGAACACACAATGGGATGACTTATAACCTGACGAAAGTCTTAAGACCTTACAGATCAAACCGAGCCACTATTTGGGAAATTGCCAAATCTTTCGCTAATTCTTTGAGGGTATTAGCCTGACTGGGACGTAAGAGTGATCCAAAACATCGCTGTTCACTAAACCAAACCTTAGAGGTAAGTCAAGCATCTCTATCCGCGATTAGGAATGACAAGATACCATAACTTGACACTATTCGGTCAATGTACAATTCAACCTTTCCACACGTATAATAAGATTTCCCTTATAAGTGATGGATACTCGGATTGGACAATCAATATACAATCACCCTTACAACGTGTCCTCTAGGAGTTCTAGATTATTCAGCCTCAAAAATCCGTTTTGAATTAACCTCACTTCCACGCTGAAATGCCAAACAGTCTCAACGTACCAATCGACCATTGATACACAACTATTACATGTAGCCAAGGAAAATGCCTCATGACACAATATCCGACTTACTCATAAGTCATGATATATCCCAATACTGTCCTAGTGAATTAAGTACCATATCTATAAACTTCACCCGACATTTAACCACCAAACACTATCGAACATTGGAAACTAGACTCTGTCCTTAAAATTTTCGAAAACTTATATAAATGCCATACCCAACTATACCTTCAACTTTGATGATTTTGCTTTCAAGAATCTTTCTTTAAAAACACTTTTAAATCAACTACAAAAGTATTTCTCCAAGATACTCATTTTGTGGAGTTAAAAGTTTTCTCCGGTCAAATTATATCAAAACTTTGGCATATTAAAGAGCGACTAAGTGTTAATTTTTGTGTGAAGTTATTTTATCTACACCATGCTTAAAAACCCACACTACTAAATAATATATCTATTTTAGTCAGACCTTATCAAGCTTTCTTATGTTAACAAACGTCTAAACATTGATTTCTGTGAAATTGTCTTATTCACACCGTATTTAAAAATTCGTTTCACTAAACTTTAAACTTTTCAAGGTCACGCTAATTTACCCGACAATTAACTTCAAACAAAGAAATTTGTGTCTTTTAAATTATTGATTTGGTCGGATTCGTGTAAACGCATACTCAAATAAAAATTTCAAACAAAATTTTTATCAATACTTCTAAGCAAGAAAATGCACAATCTCAGAACAAATATTAGGATTAAACCTCGAAGTGCCTAAGATTGACAATAGCGATACGCCATACCTTAACACTATTCCTTCGAAGTGCAACTTTCCCACTCATCCTGTAAGATAAGATTCTCACCCTGGTAGAAGCACGTGAAATTGAATAAGCAGTTACTCAAGAGACGACATACCCTTTTAGAGTTTTAGATAGCACAATCACTCTGGCACGTGGCATCACTCTTACTTGGGATAATAAGAGATCACATCTGACCGTAAGACCTTTAACTTCCTTATGTAACGAGACAAACATCCCTCGATAGAGTACCCACCTGACTTAGACCACTATACCACGAATCTCTAGTCAAAATACACCATAGTTTTGCCTTAACACGATAAGCACTTGCAATCACGAGCATTATCCGATGATAGCTTTCGAGCATTCCTAATCATTGGCACCCGAATTTTCCCTTAGTTCCTTTGACTCATGGACCATCACTCTTGACTAGCCATGTATGCCTACTGACATGTTATTCCTTGTCATTCACACCAAGGGGCTTTTCCCTTAAATTCTCTATAGCCGCCATAAGAATAATAGTGATATCTAGCCTTATCGTTCCAACTCAAATGGGATCCACCATTTCTTTCGGCGTCGACAACTACACCTACCTCCCTTGAAAGATGAGGACCAATCAGGCTCTAGGAGACATATTAATAGCATGAGCGAATGATTTTTATAATAGCTGGGATAACCATTTGGCATTAATCAAATTCTCCTACAACCACAAGGTATCTCACTAATAGAAGGGTTGTTTCATTTAAGGCACTTTATGGTCGGAAGTGCCGATCACCCGTTTGTTGGGCAGAAGCTGGAGACGTTCAGATCTCAGGACCTAAATATTCATGAAACCACTGAGAAAATAGTGCAAATCAGACAACGTTTACAAGCTTAAACTCCATGAAGAACTCAGTAGAGTACACAATACCTTTCATGTATCGAACCTAAAGAACCGCCTATCGGATGAAACCCTTATCATTCCAATTAAAGAAATTCGGCTTGACGATAAGCTAAACTTCATCGAAGAACCAATGGAAATCTTAGATAGTGACGTCAAGCAGTTGAAACAAAGTCGTATTCCCATTGTCAAGGTTATATGGAACTCTAATGGAGAACCAGAGTACACCTGGGAACGCAAGGATCAAATTCGTGCTAAACATCCTCACCTATTTGATAAGACAACCCAGAAAACTAGCTTATCTTAGAATTCCGGGACGGAATCCAGTCTAATGGGTAGGTACTGTAGTAACTTGTAATTTCCCATGTCAGTTATTAACAATAAACACGAATAAACTCAATGAGAAAGTTAATTAAACCCATTTTTACGAGCCAATTTTTTTTACAAATGTAAACGAGGCAACTAACAAAGTGACGTGACTTACATTTATTTATAAACGACTCATCGATATGCCAACACTATATTTATTCTTGGGCTAAGCAAACCCGACGAATCAATTGGGCTTTAACTCAAACGAACACACTTTATATTGGGCTCGATCTAACACAACACACCCTCAATATACTAATGGGCTTTGCTAATTGTTTAAACTAACTCACCTTAACATTGGCTACCACTATATGAACTCACTAGCCCAACATGTGTTATAATTATTTTTTGTAGCCTTCTAATAAACGAACGAACAAACACACCTCTTGAGATTTATATTCAAACGCACCATGATATATACAATAACAATTTAAACTAATTGATTAATCAGAAAATGTAAGTTATTAATTTTCTGACACTTGCGACCTATTTAAAACTTAAAGACAAGAGGTTATCTAGCGACTCCTAATAAACGAGTTGCACGTGTACCGACACCCAATTAGTAATGGCTTTGGTCTAACAAATTCTTATATGAGTCAAAAATATTGTTTTCATACCAATATGATTAAGATACTATCAATATTGTATGTTACGTGTCTTAATTGAAAACATCAAACCGGGTTGCCACGACTCACATTTGAACTCAACAAGACACGGATTACGCTCCGTAAAAATCATTAAATTATTAAAGGGTTTATAACAGTAACCAACCTAAGTATATTTTGTTTCCTCCTTGTGTGACCAGGAAATAGATGAACAAACACACCCTAATACATAACATGTGCATTATATGAACTTAAAAACTAAACCTTAAATATCCTAATCACATCATTAGTACCATCTTGTCATTCCATGTCCCCCCTAAACCATGAAAGACCTTTGGACAAACCTATTAACCAAATCTATTATCCAGATCTATTATCCAAAAGCTATTAACCAAATCTATTATCCAGATCTATTATCCATATCTATTATCCAAAAGCTATTAACCAAATCTATTATCCAGATCTATTATCCAAAAGCTATTATCCAGATCTATTATCCAAAAGCTATTAACCAAATTTTTCCCAATAAATAGGAAGATATACTTGCATTTTTTTTCTACCAAAATCTCTTTCTCTCTCTGTAGTGGCTCGGCCAAAAATAAAAAGGAAGAAGAAGTGATCGATTTCAATAGTTTCAAGTGTTTTACGATCATTTACGAGCTTACAACTAACTACATAACGATTTGGAGGAACCGTTGGGGATATTTTGTTTTAGATCTAGTCAAAAACTCTTTATTTTCAAGTAAGCATAAAATAATTTTTATACTTTCCATTAAGCATTTTATGTATATATTTATGTTATTATTAAGTTTAAATCTTCATTTAAACTCATAAACTACCTATATCACCTATATACATGTTTGTGAGATTTTATCATGTTTTTATTTTATTTTGGAAACTATATAAATTGTTGCAGAATTGGTGGAAGGGATTAGAATAGATTTTGGAGTTGATTGAAAGGTGTTAGTATAGAAAAATGGATTATTGAAAAATATACGCGGAAGCGCTGCCCAAATTTCTAATTCTTAGAAAATAAAGTTGTTTTTACAAGGATTTAGTTAAAGAAATAGAATATAGATTTTCTAACGAAAACGTGGTCGTTTGAATGGACAAAAACGGGTTTGTAACAAATAAAATACGAGTTTTCTAAATATATTATCGATAACTATTTTTCAGAAAAATAAATAGTCTGCTGCCCAGATTTTCATCATGGTAAAACTAAGCTTTAAAAGATAAATTGAGTCCCCGAGACCTTAAAATGTGTTAGTACTCTTAAATACCTTTGCGGGGATAGGTAGAACTTTAAAAACCGAGCTATAACGAAGAAGTTATGACTCAACAAAGATACCGACGAAAAATATTATTTTGACAGCTTTCTATTAGTGAATAGTAAACTATTTTTTTATTTTTAGAAATAACTTTGGACACTTTAGGTGCGGTTTCGGATAAAATGTCATAAACGAAAGTTGTGATGTTTTGGTTACATACTTTTGTCGAGTCGGAAACTTTTCCAAATATATATTACCGAAACATTCATATCGTAGTTACGATACATACTAGCTAAAAATCCCAAAATGTATTATTTTGACTACTTCTAAGGATTTTCAAAGTAACATTATATTATAACCAAACTTGCAAACAAACATGTACGGGTGATATAACATTTTATAAATTGCATACACGACACACAAGCAACATCAAACACGGTCACTTGTAAACACTTAAATTTGATTAAATACTTTGAGTCGTGAACATAACTGTAAACTAAGAATTTCCATACTAATCTAGGTCGCGTGTCGGTGCTACACACTGTTGCTACTTGACTTATCATTTCAGACGATTTATTTCTAAGGTGAGTTCATAGTCCCACATTTTATACGTTTTCAAACCCCGTGGGGAGATACATGCTCTAAACATGAACACAAGTATTTTCTGTATGCTATCCTGATTGATATTGCCTAAGTTACCGATATTGCCAAAAGCCCCTCACATCATGAGCCATTAATCACTGCGAGTGAACGCAAATACTGTGAATAGATCTATTTGGGGATGACGACTCCATTTGTGTAGCTAGAAGAGCTACCCAAATGCACCTTATTTGAAAAACCAGGAGAATGGCAAACTCCTGCTACGAGGGCCCCATTAGTTACAACAATATTATGTTGTGAGTTATATCATTTTATGATATCACACGATGTTAATGTTTGCGTGTAATGAGACTTAGGGCAATATATATATATATATATATATATATATATATAGGGCTATATATATATATTTTACACAACGATATCACCGTTGTGCTACTGATCAACTCAATATTTATGTTTTACGCAACGATATCACCATTGTGCTACTAATCAACTTGTGTTCAATCTATTACAATTTAAACACTATGGATTTACTCAACCTTTGTGTTGACATTTTAAGCATGTTTTATCTCAGGTAATTAAAGAGAACATGACACGGAGTTGGCAAGTGGACCCTTGACGATGAAAATTTATATTTTCATTTGTTACAAACAATGTCATGTCTTTTGTGAAATTTTCCAAACAATTTGAGCTATGAAGTGTATTTTTGGATATTTGAGTTTTAAATGAATGACATTGCTTTTCGAAACGTCTCTTTCGAGTCGTTTTCTATACTTATGACTATGATCTATGAAGTAATACCCCGTTTAAGTCTTTCGCTGTTGCATTAAATTTTACAGGGTGTTACAGAAAAAGATAAAGGTAAATTTCAATTAGTTATTTAATTTATAATAACTCATTTATAATAGAGTTAAAATACCTTACAATAATGTAACTTCGTTAATTTATGTTAGTTAGTTCAGTTTTTATAGTACCCCAATTAATGTGCACCTAAGATTTACTACATTAATAATTAATGCAAGTCCTTTTAAAAATACCATTGTACGGAAAGAATATAATTCCATACACAATGTAAGAGGCACTCATCCTGTGCAGCAATGTTCCCCTACCAATTCTCAGAGTTGGTGTGTTCCTAATAACTTTTCAAATTATTACGTCAGAAATGAACAAAGTAACGCAAACCAAACTGATGCCTTACAGTTTCGTCGGTGTTTAACAAATAATTATGCTCAAGGATATTTTGATATTAAAGGGAAATGTCTATTTATAGAAAGTTCCAGCCAGGATGAAAGATGTTGCCAATCATCAACTTCTGTTAGTAACTATGGTAACCTGCTTTTTCCTATTTTTTTCGTCATCAATTTTAGATTAAATCTTATTTTGAAAATCAATATTCAACAAACTAATTTGTTATATAGGCAAATCCCAATCCCAAAAAGATGTGTAATTTGGTATATTATTGTTACTCATTCATGCTAACAATGTGTAAAATTGAACTAATGCAGGTGCGACCAAATCAGATGTTCAAAAGAATATAAAACAGACACTTTTGCAGCAAGTGACGTAACACACACAGCGTATGAAAACAACTCTACACAAAAACAAGTCTGCAATCAGGCAACAACAAGTATAGGTAAACTTTCATATATACTATTTTGTTAATAAGAAAGTCATGTTCCATATATCATTTAAACAGGAATCTATAATTCTCTTTAAACACAGGTAAATCACATACTCAAAAGAAGAGGAAACAAACATCAGCTCAGTTAAACTTTTCACCAAATGACACACCATCATCCCAATATAAAAATCAGTCTACAGGAACACAAAATTGCAACGATACAAGTACAAGTGGAGGTAAAGTATTCATGTATACACTTTTTCATGAATAAATCTATATTCCATGGATTTTTTTTTAAATGTATGATTCTGTATCAATGTAACAGGACGTAAAAGAAAATCTCCCATGTCACTTCCAGTAAATGATCAACCAATATTAAGATCCAAAAAAAATTCTCCCGCCATGTCTTATACATAAGGTAAGTAGATTTGGTTGTGAATCATTTATATGTATAGTTATGTGTGAAATATAACTAATGTAAGTACAGCCAAATGACAGCCTGAAAAGGATGTGTAGTTTGTTATATTATTACCCATTGATGCTAACGATATGTTCAATTCAACTGATACAGGCACAACCAGATTAGACACTCAAAAGAAGAGAAAAGATCCAGTACCTAGCTCAAATTTTTCGACAAATGACGTAACATCCACACAATATGAAAAACAATCTACAGGAATACAAGCCTACAATCATGCAACAACAAGTACAAGCAAATTTTCATATATACTATATTGTTGATTAGAAAGTCATGTTCCATATATCATTTTTACACCAATCTGTAATTGTATATGTAAACAGGCACCTCACATACTCAAAAGAAGAGTGATGCGCGTGATGTGTCGTTGCGGTTTAGCAGTTTTAATGCCTACTCAAGTTTTAAATTTATATTTAGCCGACTTATCAATAACACACACACTTAACGAGCAGTGTACCCGGTCAGTATGAAGATAATGGTAAGTAGAGTGTCGATCACTAAGAGTGGAACGTATTATCTAGTTATTCTAATCAGTATTTTAATATCCTAACGCAAGGGGGTTTCAGCCTGAGAGACTGGCACAGTTTTGTTTGCAATTAAATAATAAAATAAACAAATAGGCACGAATCAGCAAGTAGCACACACGTACACAGATAGATACTCGAGACAATAAGAGGGCTGTCCTTATGATTAAGTAGATTGTCACTTGTTTTATTGATAGCTTTATATGAAGTGTATGTAATTAACCCTTTCTCGTTGGTCCTATTCTCATCGGCGAGTAAACCCTTAATGATTACTTATGTCTAAAAGTTATTCCTAAGTGATCAATTTAGAAACAACCGTGGGAGCCACATCTTGTCCCGCAGTCGGATGCCCGCAAGCCACTAATAAACACAGAGGTTATCAATGCACTAATAAGTAGTAACCAAAGACATCAACATATAAACTTTAATTGATGGGAAAGCAAGTATTAAAGGGAGTGCAATCTTTCGTTGTCACATTACACAAGCCACCAATCCTGATGAATTAAAGTTTGCTAACACAATAAAACAAAACTACTTAATGAATTAAATACACGCAGCACCTTCTTACAGCTCTTGTATCTTCGATTTGGGTGTGTCTTGTGCTGCCTCCTTGACTGAATTCGTCCTCCTGTTCTGCTGTCCGAACTTCGGTTTTAGGGTTTCGAACCCTTTAATTCGTCTGGTCTACGGGGTATTTATAGTTTCTGTCTGAGGGAAGATGCGGCGCATCTACTTAAGTAGATGCGGCGTATGTACTTAACTTCGCGTGGGGTCCAAGATTATAATATTCAGGAATATTCGTACACCGCCAGAAGATGCGGCGTAACTCTTGATTAGATGCGGCGCATGTCCTCTTGTATCTTGGATCGTATCTGGTGATATCTTGATAGAGATGCGGCGCATGTCGAGAGTGAGATGCGGCGCATCTGGAGCAGAATTGACTTGATCTTGTCCATGTCAGTAGACTTCCACTTTATGCACGTTTTGCTCCATTATTAGTCCATAATCGCTAAGTTTCACCAAATGCTTGTTTTTACCTGAGAATTACAAAAGTAAACAATTAAGTATCAATCCTCATACATAATATAGTAAAACAAGTCAAATTAATAGGATAAATGATAGTAATAAAATGTACTTATTTGAGTTCATCAAATATCCCCCCACTTGAACTTTACTTGTCCCCAAGTAAACCTTAGAATTTCATTTATGAAAATGTATCCTAAAAGATGTTAGGATTTATTTTTATATTTAAGCATGTATTCATTTATTTCATAATCACACAACTAAACACTTAACGAATTAGAAGTAAAATAAAATAAGTCGATAAAAGCAAATCTAATCGTTTAACTGTCCAGTCGCGACGAATATTCTATCATAAGCTTGGCAAGTATACACATCTCCACCACTAAAGCTAAGGAATAACAAGTCTAAAGCGGTAAAAAAGGGTTTTTAGGCTAAAGGGTTAATTATTCTTATTTACACTATCGATCTCAAATTCCAGAAAAGGCGACAAAATCACAAATACATGATCGAATCCACGAACACGATACTTGCAATTGCTCAAATCCTTAACTCGAATAGGCTAAAGATAGGTCCAAACTTCACCAATAATAATATATCAAAAAGGGCGACAAAATCATAAATACATAGCCGAATCCACGACTACGATACTTAAGATTGCTCAAATCCCTAATCTCAATAAATCAAAGGTTCGGTTGGATAAAGAACAATACAGGGTATGGATAACATTTGGGATATAAATTGGTGTAAAAATAAAAATAAACAAAACAAAACAAATAGATTAAAATCCTAAGTGTGGTTAATCACTATCCCAACCATCCCATGAATAAGACTCATATCATTGAATAACTCACGCTTTAACACTTGAAACACACGCTTTAGGTAGACACGAATTATACTCAACAAGATCTTAATCAAAGAATAAACCTTAATCGGCATTCCCATAACTGCCAATTCCCATTCAATCATAGATATAATACAACAAATAGTGGTGATATCGACCACTTACATAACTCTACATCGTTGGCTTAAAATAAACATCCAACTCTTTTTTTCTTTCTTTTTCTTTTCTCATTTTTTTTCGATTTTTTTTTTTTTTTTTTTTTTTACTTGAAACATAAACATAGATGTGTAAAATTTCACCACATCACTACAACTTTCTTTCCGGATAATTTTTTTTTTCATACTTTTCATACTTTCAGAAATAACGGTAATAGTGAAAGTAGTAAACACACGAAAAATAAACTCAAAAATATACAATATTTACTTTCACTCCAATTTGCATTGTGCAATTTCCCGACCTAACCATAGATAATGAATTACGCACGCGAACACAGGTAATGTAAGGAAACACACTCTGCCTATAGCAATTAACCAACCACGGATTCTAATCTACAGGGTAGGCTAAGGTGTAAGGGTGTAACGAAACATTTTAAACATAGGTGTAAGAAACGAAAGGAATGGCTCTGAGGGTTTTTCTAGGGGTATCTTACTCTAAAAATGAGAGTAACAAAAGGGTTTTATACGGGGGTTAACTAACCAGTGTAGTTAGCTAATAACACATAACATATAAAGGCTATTTGGTTGTAATCCTAGAATTTTACCAAGTTAGACAAGTCATTCCAATTATATAAATAATACTCATTATGGTGGTCTCGAATAGTATACAAGCCAAGTTCTAAAGTTTACAAGTCACCGGCACACTCATAGATTTGTGAATTTTGAAAAATCACAATTTTTGAAAATAACGTCATGTGTGCAGTTATGCAACTTAGATCTTAAACAAAAACATGCTAAAATTTTTTAAGTTTGATATATTAAGCACATTTTAAGCATAATTTTTGAAAAAGTAGGACAAGTAAGTGTTAAGTGTTCTAATTCTCCTATCCCCCCACTTAAGTTAAACAACGTCCTCGTTGTTTGTATAAAAGGTTAAAAACTGGAAAAGGAAAGAATTAGAACAAGAAAAACTCCCCTGAGATTTGCTCGGTATGATCCTCCATTAGTATAAGAGCAAAAATCATCTTCCATGTGGATTAGAACGTTAAAGCTTCATACTTGATGTATCCACAGGAAATCCAGGAAACTATAATACCACCAACACTTTAAAACACACCTAAGATAAGAAAGGTTCAACTTGCATAACACATTAGTAGTTAGGAAAAATAAACTTAAAAATTAAAACTGAAAATCATCAGGTCAGTCGATGCGCCGTATCTTATTGAAGAAGATACGCCGTATCGAGCCTGGAATTAATACGGATCAGAATAAAGATGCGCCGCATCCTTAACCAGGGATGCGCCGCATTAAAATAAACTGATAAATAGTTTTAAAGTCGAAAAATAAAAATGCAGAAAAATAAAATAAGATATGACCATTGCAGAGGATGCGTCGCATCTCAGGAATGAGATGCGCCGTATCTTCGTGTGGCCTGGACTGACTCGACACAGAAAACAGAATAATAAAAGATAAATCCGGGTTGTCTCCCGGTAAGCACTTGTCTTTATTCCAGAGTCTTCAAGTTAGACTCACGTTCAGCTCAGCAATAAGTCCTTGTCACGGTCCATCCTTCGTCCTTCATCCGAAAGATTTTCCCGTATATCTCTGCGACGTTTTCTTCCGTTCGACTTAGTCTAGCATAACTCTTCGTCTTCACCGCAGTATATTCTTCATTAGGACTCAAAGAATATTTGATGATTTTAAATTGTTCAGAAATAATCATGGGTGGCTCATTGTAAGGAATCCCAAGTAGTTGACACTTTCTTTTGGTGAATTCTTCCTCGTCTTTATCAACAAACTTAAAATAAGGATCCTTAATTAAATAATCATCTAGTTCTTCAATTAGTGACTTATCGTCTTGAATTGCCTCCCATTCTCTTTCCAAATCATATTGTAACCGTCGACTAAGCTTCGTGAAATCATCAAACTGTTTATGCACCCATTCCCAGAAAGTAGTATCCGATGTCCCCTTAAGTCCCTTCAAGCGTTCAATTCTGCCCTTTTCTTGTAAAGCCTCCGATTTTCGTGGGCAGTCTTCAATATTATCGTACCATTCATAATCTTCAAAGGTTACATCGTTGCCAACCCGTTTCATCCCAATTATACTTCCCCCATTACAGGTTCCGTCACTTTTATAATCGCAGGTCGGCCAAACACTACTTCCGTCCTTGAAAACGAAGGGTGTACATGTATGATTAATGTGCTCAAATTCCCATGGTTTATCCGATACCCATGGTACTTGGTCATTCCATTCATAGTACCAGGTGTTTTTGAAATCGTCATAAGTCTTAAATCCTGGTAGATCTCCAGTAAGCACATCATCGTCGACTTGAAGAAGGTAGTTAAATTCCTTGAACTGCTTGCACAAGGGTGTCTCATATTCTAACAAATCAATGTCAATTCTGAAAAGTTCTTCAATGCCCTCATTGATTGTTGAATCATGATGTGACGACCCATAATCGCTTTCTACTTCTTCGTCTTCTCCTCTCATCCAATATACCCATAATGCATCCTTAGTAGCTCGATCCATGCTCTTATGGTTATTAAACTTACTAGCTAACCATTCTGAAAAATCTACATCGTTAGGATCATGGTTAACGTCAAAGCAAACCTTCCCAATCATATTCTTTTTTATCTCCATGAACTCGTTAAATTGCTTCTTAAAACTCCGAGTCAACCATGAAGTCATAATCTCCTTGACTTCGTTTGCAGGGGCAAATTCCGGACTACCATATTTGAGTTCTAGCCAATCATTGAGGGAGAGGTCTATCAATCTTACTATCCTGCCATGAAATAGTAATTCCGCCAAAGCATAATTCATGTCATTATCCTGATAGTTCTCATCTAATCCCCAGTACCACTCGAAATAAGGCATGTAAGAGTTTTGGGTATTGTCTCCACCACAGTTGTTGTTGCTTGAGTCCATGTATGCAAGAGAGAATTTCCCATCATCTTCTTCGATAGTAGTCCAGTTCAATCCTTCTGCTTCAATCTTAGGCCATAAGAGCGACAATTCTTCTCCAGTGTACCTCACAAATACATCATAAGAGAACACCTCCTCGTCAATGTTGGACAAACGCATGAATTCCTTAAAAGCAGCTTCAAGAGGAGTCTCCCAGGAGAATAAATCTGCATCGATCATGAGTACATTGAATGAATCTGAAAACAAGCATTCCTTAGCAAGATATCCGTTAACTGACATGTCTTCCATAGCAAAATCTGTCATCCAAGGTAAAATCATCAGTAGGATTTGTTCGCTAGAAGAGAAATTAATGAATATAGAAACGGATATAAGAATACAAATAGCTGATATCTGCAGACGATGCGCCGTATCCAAAAAGTTGGATACGCCGTATCTTATAATCGTTAAAATTTAATCAGACTTTATTCAGAAAATAGATACGCCGCTTTGAATTTAAGAATGCGCCGTATCGAATTAATTAATCAAAAATCAACTTATCCAATTAAAATTAAATGCGTCGTATTAACGAAAGTTAATGCGCCGTATTTTCGTTACGTTTAAAAATAAAGATTTTTGATTCAGTAAGATGCGCCGTATCGACAGAGATCGATACGCCGTATCTGTTTAATAATTCGCAAACTGTTTTTAATTAAAATAATAGATACGCCGTATCTTCAAAAGAAGATGCGTCGTATGGCGTTAATGTTTTAGAAAATTTTTTTATTAAAAACAGATACGCCGTATCTGCAAAAGCAGATGCGTCGTATTACTTTATCGCTTAGAAAAATTTTCTTATTAAAAACAGATACGCCGTATCTTGGGGAAAAGATGCGTCGTATCGAATTAATTAAACGCGTTGTATATAAAAAAAATTGAACGCAATACGCCGTATCTGAGAGATCAGATGCGCCGTATCGTTCGATTTAGCACAGTACAACGATAGCAGAATAGAAAATACGAAAAATAAAAAACAAATAAAACACACAAACAAAAATAAACACACAAAAATAGCAAACAAATAACACAAAGCAAATAACACACAATACAACAAATATGCAAAATAGTACAATGATGCAATTAATCTAATAAAAAAAAAGAAAAATAACCTAATTAAAATACTAATCAAATTAACAGATAATAACAATTCACTCCCCGGCAACGGCGCCAAAAACTTGATGCGCGTGATGTGTCGTTGCGGTTTAGCAGTTTTAATGCCTACTCAAGTTTTAAATTTATATTTAGCCGACTTATCAATAACACACACACTTAACGAGCAGTGTACCCGGTCAGTATGAAGATAATGGTAAGTAGAGTGTCGATCACTAAGAGTGGAACGTATTATCTAGTTATTCTAATCAGTATTTTAATATCCTAACGCAAGGGGGTTTCAGCCTGAGAGACTGGCACAGTTTTGTTTGCAATTAAATAATAAAATAAACAAATAGGCACGAATCAGCAAGTAGCACACACGTACACAGATAGATACTCGAGACAATAAGAGGGCTGTCCTTATGATTAAGTAGATTGTCACTTGTTTTATTGATAGCTTTATATGAAGTGTATGTAATTAACCCTTTCTCGTTGGTCCTATTCTCATCGGCGAGTAAACCCTTAATGATTACTTATGTCTAAAAGTTATTCCTAAGTGATCAATTTAGAAACAACCGTGGGAGCCACATCTTGTCCCGCAGTCGGATGCCCGCAAGCCACTAATAAACACAGAGGTTATCAATGCACTAATAAGTAGTAACCAAAGACATCAACATATAAACTTTAATTGATGGGAAAGCAAGTATTAAAGGGAGTGCAATCTTTCGTTGTCACATTACACAAGCCACCAATCCTGATGAATTAAAGTTTGCTAACACAATAAAACAAAACTACTTAATGAATTAAATACACGCAGCACCTTCTTACAGCTCTTGTATCTTCGATTTGGGTGTGTCTTGTGCTGCCTCCTTGACTGAATTCGTCCTCCTGTTCTGCTGTCCGAACTTCGGTTTTAGGGTTTCGAACCCTTTAATTCGTCTGGTCTACGGGGTATTTATAGTTTCTGTCTGAGGGAAGATGCGGCGCATCTACTTAAGTAGATGCGGCGTATGTACTTAACTTCGCGTGGGGTCCAAGATTATAATATTCAGGAATATTCGTACACCGCCAGAAGATGCGGCGTAACTCTTGATTAGATGCGGCGCATGTCCTCTTGTATCTTGGATCGTATCTGGTGATATCTTGATAGAGATGCGGCGCATGTCGAGAGTGAGATGCGGCGCATCTGGAGCAGAATTGACTTGATCTTGTCCATGTCAGTAGACTTCCACTTTATGCACGTTTTGCTCCATTATTAGTCCATAATCGCTAAGTTTCACCAAATGCTTGTTTTTACCTGAGAATTACAAAAGTAAACAATTAAGTATCAATCCTCATACATAATATAGTAAAACAAGTCAAATTAATAGGATAAATGATAGTAATAAAATGTACTTATTTGAGTTCATCAAAAGAAGAGGAAAGAAACATTACCTGAGTCAAATTTTGCACCAAATGATGTACCATCCTCGCAATATGAAGATCAGTTTACAGGAACACAAAATTGCAACCATGCAACAACAAATGGAGGTAAAGTATTGATGTATATTCTTTTTCATGAATAAACCCATATTCCATGGATTTTTTTTACAAAAATATATGATTTTCTATCAATGTAACAGGACGAAAACGAAAATCTACCATGTCACTTTCGGTAAATGGTCAGCCAGTATTAAAATCCAAAAAAGATTGTCCTACCACATTTTATAACGAAAATCTACCATGTCACTTTCGGTAAGTAGCTTAAGTTGTCAATCATTTTTATATATACTTTATAATGTTTGCTGTTAAATTTAACCCTTCTATAACTTATATGATGCAGGTGTGTTCAATTTATACATTGACTTGGGCGACTGTGACCAAAGATGTGAATACTTTATAATGCTTTTGGTATAGAGAGAGATTTAAAAAAATGGTTTGCAGAGAAAAAAAGCATACCATTGGTGTTGTGGAGGAGGGATGATATACTTTCAAAAAGAGTTAGAGCCTCCAGAATATTTGAAAGAGTTATTCAAAGATAAACATTTTCTAGATAACGTACATGCATATAATCAGATGTTTAGCATGACATCTTTTGGAGCAACGATCGATGAATCAATAAACGATGGAAAAGGACTGTACGTGTTCAAGATCTCGGGTCAAGTGTATCATTGGATAGGTACACTATGCCCAAATGATAATGATGACCCAAGATTTCTACAACTGTATATTTATGATACAGAAAATGAAGTAAAAAACAGAATGAAACCTTTTACTCATGAAGGCGAGAGTAACTTGAACCCTAAAATTGTTCAGAGATTGATAGAAACCTTAGATGAGCACAATGAATTAGTCAAAATTTTCAGAACAGCTCGCGATAAATGCAGCGAAACCAATGTGCCTGACCTAAAGATCCAGCTATATAATGTTGTCGGTGCTCGAGAACACCAACTTCCTACTTCTAGAACTCTTGGAGCAATAATATTTGAAGATGCTACAAATAGTCGAACAGACTATAACATCATTATAGAATACAAAGATAGGCACCCTAAAAGGATTAACAAGCTTCATAGTTCATACATGTCTCTTCAGTTTCCTCTTCTATTTGTATATGGGCAACCAGGTTACAATATAAATATGCAACTGAATGGTATTAATGCACACAGGAAAAGGAAAAAAATATCTATGAACGAATATTACACATACCAATTGCACGAGTATTTTGATGAATATGGCCATATATTCAGAAGTGGAAGATTATTCCAGCAATACGTTGTCTCAATGTGTTGTGCCCTCGAGCAAGATAGGCTTGATTTCATACGTGCAAAGCAAAATAGTATTAGAAGTGAATGCTTGGCAGGTATATGTGATGCGATGTCAAGAGAGGACCATTTTGGAGCTGAAATAGGAAAAAAATTATTCTTCCAGCAAGCTTTACCGGTGGACCAAGATACATGTATAGCCATTATCTTGATGCCCTGGCCATATGTCGTGTTCTTGGAAACCCACAATTCTTTATTACATTTACATGTAATGTAAATTGGCCAGAGATAAAAAGACGCATGCAAAAATATCCAGGACTCAGTCCATCAGACAGAGCTGATGTGGTAGATCGAGTATTTGAGCAAAAGGTTGGAGATTTCATACGTGTCCTAAAACAAAGCAACATATTTGGTCGTTCTACTGGAGGTACGTTACCAATGTAAATGTACTTAAAAAAATGCAAAATTACTCATACATATGCATACTTACAAAAATTAATTAGCAATTTTTTTATATGCAGTTCTTTGTACTATAGAATTCCAAAAACGTGGCCTTCCGCATTGCCACACACTTTTATGGATTGATTCTAAGGACAAAATAAAGACTCCTGAAGAAGTAGACAAGTTCATTTCGGCTGAATTACCTGATGAAGCATCTGATCCTCAAGGTTACAGAGTTGTTGCCGACCTCATGATGCATGGTCCATGTGGCAACGCGAAACCATTAGCTCCATGTATGCAAGAAGGTAACTGCAAAAAAAAATTTCCAAAAAAATTTAACAATACATTTTTTGACAAAGATGGTCATGTACATTACAGAAGAAGAAACACACCAGCTTATGTCGCAAATGGTGAATTCAGATTAGATAATACTTATGTCGTTCCCTTTAATCGGCTACTCTGTCTCATGTTTCATGCACACATAAACGTTGAATATTGTGGCTGGAGTATGTTGATAAAATATCTTTTCAAATATATCTCAAAAGGAACAGATCAGATTGCATCTCGAATCACAAAACCAATTGGTGATCCAGGTACGTCATCATCTGTGCCTAAAATACAAATCAATGAAATCAAAAAATTTATTGACGGCCGATTTATCTGTCTACACGAAGCGTTTTGGAGAATACTAAAGTTTCCTATTCATTATAGGGACCCACCGGTTCAGATCCTTGTAGTTCACCTCCAAGATATGCAAACGATTACCTTTCGTGATAAAGAGCCTTTGGGATATGTCTTATCGGATGACGGCAGAAAGCTAACAACACTAACAGAGTGGTTCACATATAATCAATTGTAGGAGGATGGCAGGCATTTAACATATTTGGATTTCCCTTCTGAATTTGTTTGGTACAAAAATTCGAAGAGATGGAGTCGTAGTTAGCATAAAAACAAGTATGCAATTGGTCGTCTCGCTTATGTCCATCCAGGAGTAGGGGAGTTGTTTTACTTCCGGATGTTGCTTGTGCATTGAAAAGGTTGTACATCATTTGTCGACGTCCGCCCTGTCAACAACAAAATCTTCCCAACATATCGTGCAGCATGTCAGGCTCTTGGCCTACTAGATGATGACAAGGAATGGGATACAGTACTTCAAGAAGCAGCATTGTCAGCAACGGCCTCAGAACTCCGTAGCCTCTTTGCACACATTCTACTTTACTGTGAAGTTGCAGACCCGGTACAGTTATGGGAAAAACACTGGCGTATTATGGCAGATGATATATCAAGAAAGGCTTTACACACATCTCATGTTCGGAACCTACATGTCAATGATCCAGAGATGAAAGGCTACATCATCTATGAAATAGAAATGATTTTGAACGGTTGTTCAAGATCAGTTCAGGAATTCGGTTTATCATTGCCTCCGCAACATTTGGTCGATGATCTTCAAAATAGGTTACTCATGGAAGAAAAGAATTACAATCTCTAAGAACTAAAAGAAGAAGCAGCCATTTGTGCTGGGAAATTAAATAATGATCAGAAAGCAATTTACGACCTTATAGTTTCTGCATCAGATAACGACAGACAGGAGCTGGTGTTTGTATATAGACATGGTGGAACAGGGAAGACTTTTCAATGGAAAACGATAATTAATAAGTTACGTTCAGAAGCGAAGATTGTGTTGGCTGTTGTGTCTTCAGGTATTGCATCGTTGCTGCTACCATCTGGAAGAACGGCACACTCAAGATTTAAATTGCCATTAGAATTAACAGATGAATCAATGTGTAATATAAAGAAAAACACATTAATGGCGAAATTACTGAAAGAAACTGAAGTGATAGTGTGGGATGAAGCCCCAATGAACGACCGTCGATGTTTTGAAGCCCTGGACAGAACTCTTAAAGATATCCTCGATATTCCTCAGCAATTGTTTGGTGGGAAAACAGTTATGTTAGGTGGCGATTTTAGGCAAACACTGCCTGTTAAAAAAAAGGGCTCGAAGTCAGAGATAATTGGCTCATCGATAGCTCAATCATACCTCTGGTCACACTTCAAAGTCTTCAAACTTAAACAAAACATGAGGCTGCAACAAAGTAACATAGATGAGGATGAAAGGAACATGATTCATGAATTCTCTTCATGGCTGCTAGATATAGGCGATGGTAAAATTGGATAACCTGATGAAATGGACCCACAAGATTCTTCTTGGGTTACAGTTCCTGACAAATATCAAATACTAGAAGATGAAAACGGCATAGAACGACTCATCAATTTTATTTATGATGAAGACACATTAGAAAATCCAACGGCATACCGGTTACAGGATAAAGCAATAGTCTGCCTAAAAAATGAAACTGTTGATGTTATAAATGAGAAAGTCCTGTCGTTAGTCAAAGGAGAGGTTACAACTTATATAAGTTATGATGAGGCAATTCCGATAGGAAGAGAAGTTGCTGCAACTGAAATGCTGTACCCACTGGAGTATCTAAACACTCTCAGGTTCCCAGGTTTCCCACCAAATAAGCTTCACTTATGGAACGCCAATAATGCTGCTACGGAACGTTAACTTAGGAGGTGGGCTTTGCAATGGGACACGAATGATAGTGAAAAATCTCATGTCAAGGTTAATCGAGGCAGAGATTATTACAGGCACACAAATTGGAGAAAAAGTCTGCATACCAATAATTCCTTTGCCACACAAAGATCTAAACTACCCCTTCATTTTCAAAAGAAAACAATTCCCGGTTAAAGTATGCTATGCGATAACGATTAATAAAAGTCAGGAGCAGTCTCTAAACAAAATTGGCATCTATCTTCCGCAACCAATTTTTGGTCATGGGCAACTATATGTTGCATTATCACGAGCGACGTCACCACATGGGTTAAAAGTTCTTATGAAAACAAACCCTAACCACCCTCTAAATACCACAAAAAATATAGTGTATAAATATTTTTTTTTTAAATTCTCAAATCGAGGTCCATAATATTTTATTACATATTAAGAATTCATGTTAAAACAATTATCATTAATCATACATTGTTTTTTAACATAACCAGTTTTTGTTAACCTATATTTCATACATGTGCAGGATGGCAGCAACTAATATTAGATATCTAAAACCAACATATACCAACAAGATCCTAGAAGCAAAAGTATGCCGAGTATGGATACACCGGGATCCGCCAAACACAACAGACAAAGGTTTTCGTGCAATTCTATTAGACAAACAGGTATCTTATGCATGCCATAAGAACTACCAAAATATATATATATATATATATATATATATATATATATATATATATATATATATATATATATATATATATATATATATATATATATATATATATATATATATATATATATATATATATAACTCTTAACTGATACTTTTATACAAACAGGGAGATGCAATACAAGCAAACATGCATGCAAGTGAAATTAGTCAGTTTACCCCAATTGTCGTGCCTGGAAAAACCTACCGCATCTCAGAATTCACGTGTATTCCAACCGAGAACTGGCAGCAGACACTACAAAACAAAACATCACTATCATTCACCAGGTTTACAAAGTTCGATGATATAGAGGATACTGGATTTCCAAATCATTATTTTGATTTCATCTCTTATAACCAACTACCTGGCAGAGTAATAGATCCAAACAACAAAACAAAAACACTCATCCAGTTCTCACAGGTAATGTTAACCACACTCAAATATACACTTATAAATGCAATCATTTTATATATAAAAAAAATTCCTTAATTTAACAGATTCTATAGGATGCTACATGCGATCAACTGAAACAGAAAAAATTAGGAATCCAAATAAAAACCAGGTGATGCATCGCAAAATTGAGATCCAAAACTTAAAGTAAGTATCATAAAGTAAATTATCATACCTTTTATACACTGATAAACCAAACAGCATCATAATCCTTTTGATTTTTTCTTCAAAACAGCCGCGACACGGTTGAGCTAACACTGTGGGCCAACCTTGCCGAGACATTTAACAAGGATGCCATTGATGTAATGCAAAAACCTGTGATAATAGCTATTAGTTCCTGCAGAGTTTCACGATTTCGGAATAGATTACAACTTTTAACAACACCAGCCACATACTACTACATAAATCCAAACATCCCAGAACTGGAGCAATATAAATCAGAGTAAGATGTGTATTATACTTTTTTGTAAAATATAATTTATATACTATCTTATATACTAATACGAGTCTGTATGTTTAACAGATACAGAGTTGTATTTAACCTCATCTCACCATTGCAAATTGTTAGGCAACCATTCAAAGACAAAGAACAAGAAAATTTCCGAAACAAATTCCTTCTTGCAATTCTCATGGCACAACCTCCACATACTTATGCAGTAAGTTCTAATCAAATTCATCATATAATTTTCTTCTTTTAAAAAACTCAAACTTAAAATACTGCAATAACACACAGGGAGTTCGATTTACCTGTGAAGCAACAATAGCAAGCCTCAACACAGCACGAGAATGGTACTATAAATCTTGCAACAATTGTTCACTAAAGGTTGAGAACAATGGAAACGTTTATGAATGCAGGATCCACGACCCAGTCCTAGCTCCAACAAACAATAACAACTTAGTAAGCAAAAAGTTGAAACATTCAACTGAACTAACACAATCAATTTATACACGCAGATATAATTTAAAAGCATACATCACAGACAACACACACACACAGCAATGATGACATTCTTCACACCCAAAGCAGGCAAAGTTGTCGGCACTGACTGCGACTCATTGGTGGCATCACTAGAAGACCCAGACCCCAATCAATTTCCAGAACAAATAGAAGCAATTGTCAGAAAAACACACATTTTCCAATTTCACTTTAACACATCTAGCAGACAAGGAAGAACAGATTTTATTTTCAATGATATCTTAGACAAACCCGACACACCAAAACAATTAGAAGGAAAAGCATCAGGTAAAAACAGAAATAAAAACAACATAATGTATAATCCATTTAGGAAACATATCATCTCTAACCACTTTCTTATTTCTTTGCAGCAGGATCAACATCAGAAAGTCAGCAATATGAAGCAATTGAATATGCACAAAACACCGAACCACCACTGCCTATTATTGCCTAAACAATTACACCAACCAAGGCAACCATTATGGAAGTAGCACAAAATACACCAACACAAGAACAACATTCACAAGGTAATACTCTTTTCAGAATTTCCATACACTTTCATAAAATTTTGGATACAGTAAAAGGAATAAAAATTACATAATAAACCCTTATCAGCCAACAAAATAATAACAAATCATTAATCTTTTTATTAAATCCTAATTTCAAATTCCCATTACTATTGCAGAAATGGCAATACCACCATCTGCATACACAGGCATGCAAACCAGATCCAAAACAGAAGCAACCTCCGAAAACACTCGCAGAACAACCAAACGACCACTGTTTGCAGAGGAAGCATCAGCCACCAAAAAGAAGTGAACTTACTATGTACAAGATGAGAATGACTCATATTTTTTATGACTGCTACACCCTACTTAAAAGCAGTCTAAAAACAACCACTTATGTAAACACCTACCAGTACTGCTAATGGTCTTATTGGACAACCTATGTAAATATCTGCAAGTACTAGCACCGGTTATGGCCACCTACTTTTGGCAACAAACAGATGTATACCAGTCTATTTTGTATCACCATTATCAACACTCATGTACGCCAAAACTATGTCATTCAATGACAGTTGTAACCTATATTTGGTGGCCCATTTTGTTAACGAAATTCTCTTATTGTTGTTTGGCTTCCAATTTATACAAATTTATAAATGGCCATCATACACTGACCAAAATTAAGGTGCACATAAACATATCTGCAATATAATAACAGACCATCTTACGCACTTTTGCTACCATTTAGACACAACACTTCTTTTAGTTTAAGAATATCTGCCATCGCCATTTCAAATATACGAAAACAACATTACACAATATAAAATCACACAGAAAACAAAATGACATAAAAAGTTATAATTTTATTAACATTTACATAATATTCTACAAACCCCAACTACACTGGAATTTTCATATACCCAAAATAAACACCATATACTGATTCCAAAATCCCAGTACACCAGCATGCAAACTTAACCTTTATCCCAACTACATTGATACTTTCATACAGTCAAAATACATAAGATATACTAACTACAAAGTTAACTTTTTTACCAGACAAGGCAACACAAAAAACGGCTGCACTTCAACAGCCTTACCCATACAAGACACTCACAGACAAGCAAACTTATTTGGATTTTCTAATTTTCTTAATAATTCTGGATTTCTTGCCAACACGTAAAGCAACAACATGACTCATGTGGATCAAACGCCCAATTTTAGCAATATCATCTTGCTCCGCATCCCTTAAATCTGCAAGACACTCATCCAAGACAGGATCCCTAATAAACTTCTTCAGCTCAACAATTATTCCATGCCTATGTTCAACCCTAGCCTTTATCTCCTCAATCATTTCATTATAACTCTTTTCATCGCCCTTATATGCTTCCTTCTCCCGCGAAAAAATTGCATCCAGAACCTTATTAATTCTCCAATCCCCAATTTGACCGGCAATTTTTAGACACTTAGGAAACGTAGGAGACATATTGTTATTAGGGTTTTGGGGACTCAATTTGGGAACCACATGATTTTTATCTAAATACCTAAATGTAAAGTAACAGTTTGGGAAACACACGGTTTATAAACCCTAAATACCTAAATGCAAACTAACAGCCATACGACTAAGGCCCAACAAATATAAATTATTGACCCATTAAGGAAAAACAAAAAAAACAAAGCCCACCTTACACTAACTAAAATAAAAATGACCTTTGTGGTGGAAGAAGGCTATTGTTATCCGGAATTTTGTACCAAGTGAAAAGGAATGAGACGGTTCAATTTCATCGGTATGGATGCTACAGTGCAACACATTATAATACAGTTGCCTAAAGAGTAAGCCAACTAAATATTCGGCTCACACTAACTAAAAGAAAAAAAAAATGAAACAAAACACGAACCCAAAAAAACAAAACCAGTTCCCTAAAAAAAATTCACCACTTACTTCTGCCTTTCCTATATGCTACCTCCAATTCCCTGTATGTTCAGACTAAACATACCAATAGTCACCAGATTCAAATCATATTCATACATTGGATATTCTATTTGCATGCATTGTTTAAGACATTATATTTCACTATTTACACCACTGTATTTAATTGTACTATTATAAAAAACCACAACCACAACATTTACAACAACAACAACAACAACAACAACAACAACAACAAAAAAAAAAAAATAACAACAAAAAAAAAAAAAAAAAAAAAAAAATTGCATTGAAATCCTATTTATAACACACAATTACACAACTACGCATTCCCAAAAAAAATAGTATTAAAAAAAATCGTACCACAAACAACATGTACCTATACACTCATGTAGCAACGCACGGGCTACCCAGCTCGTTCTATACCTAATTCTATCTTATGTCATGTTTCTAGTAAATAATGGAACGTGTTCAAAAGACACGCAAAGCATCCAAAATTACACCAGCGTATGGCATTAGGAGCATGCCAGAGAATGTGATAACTAAAATTCTAGATCGTTTGCCTATACAAGAAGCCGTGAGGACTGGTATCTTGTCTAGAAAATGGAAGTTTGTATGGAATATTGTAACCCAACTCGTATTTGATGCTGCATTCTTTAAACTAGGTTTAGCAGCAGGCAAAAGTTACGACCATGGGAAAATTATAAGCAGACTTCTTCTTTGTCTTAACGGTCCCATAACAAAGTTTATTCTCCATATCCCAAATAACATAACATTGGATGACGAGGATATTTTTCTTTGGGTACTTTTTTTTTCCAGAAAGGGAATTAAAGAGTTCACTCTTGCGAATTTTTGTGGCATACTTTTAAAGTTGTCTGCCCATCTTTTCTCTTGTTTAGAGTTGAAACATCTGAGGCTCCATGTATGTTTGTTTTATCGTCCACAGAGTTTTCATGGTTTTCCAAATCTGCTGAGCTCAGACTTGAGTTATTTAGTATTTGAAAATGGCAGTTGCATGGATTTTATCAGTAAGAGACAGCCTCCCTTACTTGAGATTCTGGAAATTATTCTTAGCAATAAAACCAGCAAAATAAAACCAGTTGAGATTACTAAACTTAAAAATCTCAAAATGTTGCATTTGCCATTGTGTGAGATTGACAATGTGGCAATCACAAATTCAAGTATCTTTGAGCTTGTGGGTTTTCTTCCAAAACTTCAAGCACTATATCTGAAGTTTGATAACTGCAAGGTAAGACTAAGTTGGTTATTTGAAATTCAGTTCGTAAAATATCACAGAAAGGCATTATGATGGTATCATTAATCAAAATTGCTTTATATTTACCTTTCTTTTTTCTTTTCTTTTATTTATTTATTTATTTTTTTTTTTCTTTTTTTTTTTTTTTTTTTTTTTTTTTTTTTTTTTTTTTTTTTTTTTTTACAGTTAGTTGTAGAATCTGGTGCTATTAAGGAGGTCACTGCCAAATTTTTATTTCTCAAGACTCTTACATTATTTCCTATAGATTTCAGCTGTGGTATTGCGTTATCATGTGTTTTTGGTACGATTTGGAGATCCCCGAATATGCAGAGCCTTACAATCAGAGTAAGTGGAATGATATATATGTATCATATACGTTCTTTTAAACATCTCACAATTAATTGAATGCTACTTAATCTTGTAGGGAACAAACAACCCACCACCTGTCCCTTCGTCTTTAGAAATCGAATATGGCCGTTTAAATACAAAAAACTGCAGTACAATGGGGCAGCTGCAGCTGCGGAATGTAGTGTTTATATCTTGTAGGTGTTTGGAGACTGAATTATATTTGATTAAGTATTTACTTGCGTGTTCACCATGTTAGAGTTATGGAAAAATATTAAATCGTGTATGACTAGAATCGAACACGGGACCATGGGATTGCAAACTTTACTTATGAATGATCAATGTAAATAATTAATATATATGACCGTGATATATTTAATTATTTGGACACGAAATAACGACTAATGGACGTTAAGTAATTAACGGAATTGACTAACGACCGTTAGTGAATAAAGGAAGGACCGTAAGTGAAATTAGAGGCTCAAGAAGGATCTAGAAACCCGTGGGATGGGGGGGCGATCGGCCAAAGGGTTGTATAACCCTAATCGATCCAAATCTTGTGCTCCAAGATAATTCCACTATAAATACAAACCCAAGGGTTATTAGTTTTTCACCTTGTGCATACTTGCTATAACCCTAAAGTTTGTATCTTCTTCTTTTGCCCTAAAACCGATCAAACTAACCCTTGGTTAGTCGATCCTTGTGTTTTTCAAAGTAAACAAATTGTTTGGTTTTCTTGTGTTCTTTCACTAGCATCAAGCATTGATTGGTTATAGTACGTGTGTACAAGACGTGGTAGTTAACTTACTTTAGTTAACACAATCTTGGATTGAGAAACAAAATGGTAAGGGGTTTCTCGTTAATCCTATTGCTTGATTTAAGAAGAAGATTGAAGTTAGATCCTTGTTCTTGCTAGGATCAAAGGTATGTAACTTTTATTATTCGGTAAACTCTTTACATGTTAAATATAATTAATCTTTGCTTCCGCTATGTGCTTTGATGTTATAGAATTAATTATATGATAGTCATGGTATTTAAATTCTAACAGTGGCATCACGAGCCGTTTAACATGTAATTGTATTACCGAAACGCATAAAAATCAAATATTGATTTGGATTATACATGTTTGATCGATTTTTTAGGGTTATTAGAACAATAAAAAAAATTGACCTAATTTTAAAGAGGGGGGGGGGGGGGGGTTCGATCCTCTCATAATTTAAAATCTAGTTTTGTAACCCTAAAATTAGGAACATGTGTGTTTATATGTGTAAAGGGTTACGTTCCTTGACTTGTGTGCTAATCCATGATACTTCATGCAAGGTTATCATGGATTAGGGTTTGTTATTATATGCTACATGTTTTAGATAGATCTAAAATTAGGGAAGACCTAATTAATTAAATTAATGAATATTTTATTTGCAACGTGGTGTATTTTTACTATGGCTTACGCTACCAACTTGTTGGTGTATGTGGTCCATTGGGTACAATGAGCTCGAAAACCAATGTGAGTCTTAGTAATTATATGCATAATAATTCACATATAGATTATTAATAGGATTTATCAAAAAGGTTTGCATGTGACTATATGATTTAATGGTTAAGATTATATGCGTTATTATGTGTTTATTTATTTTATTAAATTACTTGTCTTTTTTTGTTTAAATTATCGTTGAATTGTAAGCAAAAAGAGGGTAATTTTTTCGAATAGAAAATAAATTGACCTAATAACTATGAATCCTTGATGTGTTAAATTATATATTGCCAAGTCTTATGTGCCGACAGTGGTTCACTTCGCACGGTAATTTGCTCCCAGGCGAGACTAGCAATTTTATAATTTATAACATAATTTTTAAGACTTAGTATCATAAACTTTTGATTGATTGATGAAGTTTTGTACCAATAGTGTGAATGTAGACAAACTATAAGAGGGGTATAAGGAGGCTTGACATTAAATTGTCATCCGAAAGGGACGCGTTTTTAATTAGCCTTCGGGCGGACGTTTGTCTCTCCGCTCCTTTGTGCGTCTAATTGGAGCTACCAAGTAATGCTATTATTTTGTACAAAATCATCTTAAGGGTGAATTGACCTCAATTCCACGCGCCACTTTTGTGGTAATTCTTTGATTGGTGAACTCAATACCTCAATTAAAACTTTGTTGATTTAACTCTTAGCCTCAATTGGTTAATTAAAATTGTTTTGAAAACTTATGATACGAAGATGAGTGCATGCTTCTTCGTACATATTTTGATTGTCACATCAAAATAAATACCCTAAAATTTAAGTCCATGCTATCTAATTATAAGAGACACTTAGAGTTAATAATTTAGCGTAAGTGAGACCTTGACCTAAATATTAATGACAAGGTAAATTTCCATGGCGTGAGACCGTGACATGGAGTATTTACAGTTTCTAAATTAGACGACTTAATTAAGTTGTAAGTGAGACCTTGAAACTTAAAGCATGAGATGGGAAGAAACATGCTTACATTGCAAAATTGTTTTTGGCAAATGTAATTCCCATAATGATCTAGGAGTCGGAAATTGTTTTGCCGATTATTGTACGACAAGTTACCATCTTTTGTACTTTCACTACTAGCAGATCAACTGATGTAGTGGAACTATGGAAAGTTGGATCCTAGTTTTCAAGAAAATTAAATGGTTAAATGTATATTTCCTGGGTAATTTTCTTTTCTTGAAAAATTGTATTATCAGAATACTAATATTTGAACTTTTTCTGTAGAAATGGCTCATCCCGAAAACGCTGTACTAAGTTCCGCTTTCAAAGCACACTTTGAAAGGGAAAAATTGACTGGCCCAAATTTCAATGACTGGCACAGGTCACTTAGAATTGTTCTGAGAGTGTCCAAGAAGCTAGATTATTTTACTAAGCTTTGCCCTGATCAGCCAGCTAAGACTAAATCTGATGAAGTCAAAGCAGCATGGCAGTCTGAGTTCGGCATGCACAATGAAGTGGTGTGCCTTATGCTTGGAAGTATGGTTCCCAAGCTACAAAAACAGTTTGAGAACTATTTTCCTAAAGATATGCTGGAGGAACTCAAAAAGACATATGAAAAGCCACCAGCTGTGGAATTGTATGATTTGATAGATCAATTGCACGATTATAGGCATGGGGAAGGTAAACCCGTTTGTGACTATGTGTTGCAGATGAAAAGCTACACAGACCAACTATTGCTCATGAACTATCCTTACCCTGAGAATGTGTGTGTGAACTTGATCAATAGGTCCTTGAATAAGGACTTTAAGGGTTTTGTTCAGAATTACAACATTTATTGCTAGGAGAAGACAGTAACAGAAATGCTCGCAATGCTCGTTGACTATGAAAAGGGTTTACCAGGCAAGGCTCCTACTCCTCAAGTACTATCAATACAAGGAGGTAGGGTTCAGAACCCAAAACCGCAAGGGAATAAGGGGAAAGATAAAGCTGACAAGGGCAAACAAGTTGTGACCTATCAGCCTGCGCCCAAGAAGTACCCTCAGAAGAGCAACGCCAATCCAATCAAGAAGGATCAGGGTTGCCACCAATGCCACGAGATGGGACACTAGAAGAGGAACTGTCCTCTCTATCTCGAGAAGTTGCGAGTGAAAAAGATGAAGGGTGAGACTGGGAAAGCCAGTACTTCAGGTAACTTTTTCATGATTGAATTATATTCATTAACTCATAAATTAAATTCCTTGGTATAAGATACTGGATGTGGTATTCATATTTGCAATACACTACAGGGGTTTAGAGTTGTGAAGAGACTAGCCTATAGGGAGCAATTTCTGCAAGTGGGCAATGGAGCACAAGCAGTTGTTGAAGCCATAGAATATTTAAATTAGTTTTGCCTTCAGGCTTAGTACTGTATTTGAATAATTGTCATTATGCACCTGCAATTGTTAGGGGTGTGGACTCTTTTACATGTTTATTGAATATTGAATTTCAACATACTGTTTCTAGCAACATAATTTTTTTTTCATTAAATAATGTTTTTATTTTAATGCTATTGCTGTGAATGGTGTTTTTGAGATTAATATGAATGAACATAATGATTATAATTCGATGTATAGCATCAATAATAAGAGAGTCAAGAATTTCTTGGATTCGTCTTATCTTTGGCATTGTCGACTTGCCCACATAGGCAAGACTCGCATGCAAAAGCTTCAACGTGATGGGCTTTTGCAAGATATCAATGATGAATCATTTGATAAGTGCGAATCTTGTATATCTGGGAAGATGACAAAGAAACCTTTTAATAATCGTATTGATCTACTTGGTTTAATACACACTGATGTGTGTGGACCACTTAGACATGTGTCAAACAGAGGTGCTAGCTACTTCTTAACCTTCACTGATGATTTCAGCCGTTATGGTTATATTTATTTACTTAAACATAAACATGAGGTATTTGAAACATTTAAGGTTTTTAAATCTGAAGTAGAATTGCAACTTGGAAAGAAGATTAAAGCTCTTCGATCCGACAGAGGTGGTGAATACCTAAGTCAGGAGTTTAAAGATTATCTAAGTGAGAATGGAATTGTCCAGCATCTCACATCTCCATATACTCCACAACAAAATGGTGTATCTGAGAGAAGGAATCGTACATTATTAGATATGGTACGATCTATATTTAATCTTACTACTCTTCCGTTGTCCTTTTGGGATTATGCTTTGGAATCTGCGATTCGCATATTAAATATGGTTTCGACCAAGAAGGTTGATAAGACACCTTATGAGTTATGGTTTGGGAAAACGCCTAACTTGTCTTATTTAAAGGTCTGGGGTTGCGAGGCATTTGTTAAACGTGACTCAGCAGATAAACTCCAACAGAGATCTGTAAAGTGTATCTTTGTAGGATACCCAAAGGAAACAATGGGTTACTACTTTTACTACCCACCTGAAAACAAAGTAATTGTTGCTAGGTATGGAGATTTTCTTGAAAAGGATCTCATATCTCAAGAATTCAGTGGGAGGATCTATGATCTGGAAGATGATCAAGAGGATACATTACCTTCTGAAAATACTAGCGAACTTCCTGTGGACCCGGATAGTCTAGGTCCTCCATCTGAAGTAATTACCATTCACAGATCCATAAAGACTGTAAGAGCACCTGAACGTCTATGTCTTAACGTAGAGGTTAAGAAAACTATATTAGGGGACCTTGGAGAGCCTGCTAATTATAGAGTTGCCATGAATGATCCTGAAAAGGATAAATGGCAGATTGCTATGAATGGGAAATGCAATCCATGAAAGATAATGAAGTCTGGATTGAAGTAGACCTTCCTCCCAATGCCAAGGTAGTTGGGAGTAAGTGGCTCTTCAAGAAGAAAACTGACATGGATGGCAATGTACACACCTATAAGGCCCGTTTGGTAGCTAAAGGCTTTACCCAAACTTATGGCGTTGACTACGAGAAGACCTTTTCTCCTGTAGCTGACATTAGGGCTATTAGGATTCTCATAGCCATAGCTGCACACTAAGATTATGAGATTTGGCAAATGGATGTCAAAACCGCCTTCTTAAATGGTCGCCTAGATGAAGATATCTATATGGCGCAGCCTGAGGGGTTTGTGAATCCAGAATTTCCAAACCGTGTATGCAAACTTCAAAGATCCATTTATGGATTGAAGCAAGCATCACGGCAATGGAATAAGAGATTTGATGAAGAAATCAAAAGGTTTGGATTTACTCAGAATCTTGATGAGCCATGTGTATATAACAAAGCTAGTGGGAGTGATATGATTTTCCTAGTCCTATATGTGGATGACATATTGATCATGGGTAAAAACATTCCAAGATTGAATGAGGTGAAAGCCTATCTGGGGAAATGTTTTTCCATGAAGGATCTAGGAGAAGCAGCATACATTCTGGGAATCAAGATCTAAAGAGATAGATCAAGGCGGTTGATTGGTTTAAGCCAAAGTGCTTACATTGATAAAATACTGAAGAGATTCAGTATGCAAAATTCCAAGAAGGGATATTTGCCAATGCAAGTAGAACATGGCTTGAGTAGCAAAGCTTGTGCTTCAACACCTGAAGAGGTGGTACGCATGAGTAGAGTCCCTTATGCTTCGGCTGTGGGATCTATAATGTATGCGGTGAGATGTACAAGGCCCGATGTGGCGTTCACTCAGAACATTACCAGTCGTTATCAGCAAAATCCAGGTGAGCTCCACTGGACTGCTATGAAACATATTCTCAAGTATTTGAGAGCTACGAAGGATATGTTTTTAGTATATGGGGGAAATCCAGATGCAGAGCTGTGTGTTACAGGTTACTGCGATGCTTCCTGGAAGTGTGATAAAGATGATACGAAGTCTCAGACGGGTTATGTCTTTGTCATCAATGGAGGTGTTGTGGATTGGAAGAGCAAGAAGCAGAGTACTATAGCGATGTCTGCAACAGAAAGCGAGTATATTGTTGCTTCAGAAGCTGCAATGGAAGCCGTCTGGATTAGAAAATTCGTTTCAGGGCTTGGTGTTATGCCCTCAATCGAAAGACCTATAAAGATGTATTGTGATAATTCAGCCGCAATTAAATTTTCCTATGAGCCTGGAATCATGAAGGGCGCCAGACATTTTCCAATTCGATATCACTATGTTAGAGAACAAGTGGAGATAGGCGAGATCGAGTTACTCAAAGTTCACACATATTACAACCTAGCTGATCCATTTACGAAGGCTTTACCTGGTGGAAAGCTTCAGCAACATGCTGAAGGCATAGGACTTCGTTTAGCTAGTAGTTTCATGCCCATCTGTGATTAGTGTTTGGATAATGGGATGTTATTGAACAGTTATTATTTTAATGAAATAAAATAAATTGTTATGTTTGATTGTCATTTTCTTAATAATATATCCTATATTTGCATGTTTATATCCTTGAATATATTTATATATTCTAAACTGTCCATTGTCGATTAATGATATGGGAATATCATTAAACTAAGACAAATCTGAGTATTGGTAGAATATACTTGAAAGTATATTGATGCGTTGTCATACCAATTTCACATGATATTCAATGAATTGAATATAGGACTTATCCCAACTTCATGAGTTTACTTTATGGATCTTGTCATCAAGTAAATCATGTGAATATAGTTATCCTCAGACTTGAGATGCCAGATAACTGTCATGCATGTAGTGCATTTCTGTGATTCAATTTAACGCTATACGTAACTGGTAGCTATAAGCATTGTTTTCAGGAGTGTTGCAAAGTGCGTGGGTTATGCTCGTAGTCAAGATAGAATTTGTTCCTTCAAATTGTTTGGAGTTTAATACTGCTGGGCCCCTTTTAGGATTAGTAAGATGTATGTGTGGCCACACCCAAGATCTCCCCTGAATATGTTCAGAAGATTTGGTAATCTTGCTCAATTGAAAACAACGAGAAACAGAATTATTAATAAAGAATGACTAAGATCCATATCTTTATTAATGTAGTATTAGAAACAAAAGGATGAGTATGATGATGAATCATCGAATGGTTTTTCCAGGAGACCACCACCCGAGTTGTACTAGGGGCATTGGCGTGTTGCTAGATGCTAACCAATGTCAGTTACACTTTTAATAGATTTCCAAGTGGGAGCTGTTAGAGTTATGGAAAAATGTTAAATCGTGTATGACTAGAATCGAACACGGGACCATGGGATTGCACACTTTACGTATGAATGATCAATGTAAATAATTAATATATATGACCGTGATATATTTAATTATTTGGACACGAAATAACGACTAACGGACGTTAAGTAATTAACGGAATTGACTAACGACCGTTAGTGAATAAAGGAAGGACCGTAAGTGAAATTAGAGGCTCAAGAAGGATCTAGAAACCCATGGGATTGGGGGGGGGGGGGGCGATCGGCCTAAGGGTTGTATAACCCTAATCGATCCGAATCTTGTGCTCCAAGATAATTCCACTATAAATACAAACCCAAAGGGTTATTAGTTTTTCACCTTGTGCATACTTGCTATAACCCTAAAGTTTGTATCTTCTTCTTTTGCCCTAAAACCGATCGAACTAACCCTTGGTTAGTCGATCCTTGTGTTTTTCAAAGTAAACAAATTGTTTGGTTTTCTTGTGTTCTTTCACTAGCATCAAGCATTGATTGGTTATAGTACGTGTATACAAGACTTGGTAGTTAACTTACTTTAGTTAACACAATCTTGGATTGAGAAACAAAACGGTAAGGGGTTTCTCGTTAATCTTATTGCTTGATTTAAAAAGAAGATTGAAGTTAGATCCTTGTTCTTGCATCAAAGATATGTAACTTTTATTATTCGGTAAACTCTTTACATATTAAATATAATTAATCTTTGTTTCCGCTATGTGGTTTGATGTTATAAAATTAATTATATGATAGTCATTTTATTTAAATTCTAACACACCATTATTCGTACGATGTGCAATGAAAAGTATAGCGACTTTGCTAGCAAGCTGTTGAATCTCCCTCGAGCATCCCCCACAGCCGTAATACAATTTTGAACTTCACGTACAACTTATCTTCTTCTTCTTTTGATTAGTTATCTCCAAATTTTGTAAAAATTATGGTTTCCTCAGAATGCTTACATTGCTATAAATAGGGTTGTTCACGAGCCGAGCCGAACCGAGCGAGGGTCTGCTCATGCTTGGCTCGTTTACAAACCGAACCGAGCGGAGCGGCTCGTTTACAATCGAGCGACGGATCGAGCGAGCAATTTCCGAACGAGCGGCGAGCGATCGGCGAGCACTTTGCCCAGCCCTAGTGGTTGAGGTGGGTGGCGCCTTCAGCCAATCAGCCCTAATTCTTTTTATGCTAAAGTGAGATGTGAAGGGAAAAGAGGAGGTTAGGGTTTATATTAGTGTGTACGTGTACGTCTTTGGATTTTAGATGGACTTTTAATTGGGCTAAGTGTTATTTGGGCTAAATACAAAAATGTTAATTCATAAATTTAATAGAATGATAGTTACAAGATAAATTTATATATATATAAATACATATATATATATATATATATATATATATATATTGGGACTTTCATTTCAGAATCATCTTATCTGCGAGAACTAACAGAACCACTAAAAACATGCATGCACGCCTTTTAAAATAAAATAAAATACATGCAAATCATCAATAATCGTAAGTATCCACCTATGTTCTTCAATATCATCATGAACTCATCCTCTTTTTTCACAAAAACCTTACACACGGCCGCAATATTGTCATTGCACGCCTTATAAGAACATACATGCACACCTTCAAAGAAAATTTTTGTATTTCCAATTTCTTATCAAATTCTTTAGAACAACTATGTTTTTTTTAAAACATATATGTTGTTTTTGGAACATATGTGCAAAAATACAATTATTGAAGGCGTGCATGTATGTTTTTGGTGGTTCTGTCAGTTCTCGCAGATAAGATGGTTCTGAAATGAAAGTGCCCCTATATATATATATATATATATATATATATATATATATATATATATATATATATATATATATATAATAAAAATATCCGAGCCGAGCAGACCTTTGCTCATGCTTGGCTCGTTTACAAACCGAACCGAGCGGAGCGGCTCGTTAACAATCGAGCAACGGATCGAGCGAGCAATTTCCGAGCAATTTTCGAACGATCGGCGAGCGGCGAGCACTTTGCCCAGCCCTAGCTATAAATAAAGATGGTTACTGTTCTTGTTTTGCTTTGTTAGTGGGCCCCTTCTGTTTTGAAAGACTGGGTATTACCAACTTTCTAATTATTTCCGATCTGAATGAACTTGATTTACAGGTAGATCACGTTTTAATGCCTATCTTGTTTCTGATAGGCTGATTGTAACATATAGGGTGCTAGCAGCCTTATGTTTGTTGAGTTAATAGGAATTTGACAGAAGACACATGTTTTCAATTTTCCACCCTCATGTAATACGTCTGGCTGGTTATGACCTTACAGAAAGTTGGAGCAGTATTTTAGTGTAAAATAGATTGAGTTTAATATGCAAATAAGGGTCGACACTTATTTGGATATTAACTGGACTAACGGGGGTTCCAAGGGGGCGTAGCCCCCTTGGTGGGGGTTCGGGGGCAACGCCCCTGAGAGAAGCAGGGTCCAAGGGGCGGCAGCCCCTGGCAGGGTCCAAGGGGCTATAACATTGCTATGTTAGAAATTCATTAGAATTTGTTTTTTCACCAAATAAAACATATAAAGTTGATGCTCGTTTCTGCTGATAATGCTTGGTTTCTGCTGCTATGATTTCTGCTGATAGCAGATGGTTTCTGCTGATAGTGCATGGTTTCTGCTGATGTGGTTTCTGCCGATAGTGTATGGTTCCTGCCGATAGTGCAGCGTTCCTGCTGATTGTGTAGATTCTGCTGATAGTTGGTTACAGTTAATATAACCGTTTTGCAGTTATCAGAACCCAATAACCGACCATATAAAGGGTCTAATATATTCTCTATTTTGATATATAGAAAACGGAGGCTGATCAAAACGATTTTGATCATAACGAATTCTGCAAACATATAATCATTCACAAACTTGAATCAATTAGATTTTATCCGGTCGTTAATTGGTATACACTCCAATTTAATCGATCTGAAAGCGTACAATTCGTGACTTCTAATTGCTATCAGGATACCAATCTCACCCCAATTACCACACATAAACAACAAGTTGGAGCAGTATCTTTGCCTAGCTAGAGAAGCATGATATGATTGATAAGGAGGTGATTATTCATGTGTGTGAAGCACTATCAATAATTATTGTGTCTCGTTGGAATAAATAAAAGCTTGTTTGTAAAAAAAATAGGAGTACCAATATTGCCCGTTATGGTTTGGTGATTTTGAATTTTGAACACATCGAGCTAATCTTTTGATCAATTCACAACTTGTAGTTCTCTCTTTATCACACTCCACAATTGCCCATTTGCCCGTTATGTTGTGCTGGTTTTAGACAACGAGGCATGGAAAGTGATACATGGAAAATGACATGCTTAACATTTTTATAGTTTATATGCAGTTCCATGGATGTGATAGCAACGGTTCATAATGTTTGACAATATATGATTGTTTCTCTATTTGGTTGCAGTTTATAACTTTATATAGAAGTTTTAAATTCTCTAAAGACCATTTCGGTGTCAAAATTGCACTGATGGTCTTCCAAACACACGTAGGAAAAGACACAATAATTGGGTGTCAAAATTGCTTCTCTGAATATCCAAGTTCCAGGATCGTTTCATGAAAAAATAAAATAAAAATATCGTCCAAATGCAAGACCGGAAAAAAGAGCCTATGTTTTCACCGAAACCTCAAAGACACTTTTCCACACCTCTTTCAGCTTTAATCTCAACCAGTTTGTCTTGTTAGTGAACTATGTCCCTCAAATGTTTTAACTATTGTTATCTCAGCCCCGTTCCTATCTCCTCTCATTAGCATCAGAATTTCTTTGATAATTTACTAAGACCAGATGAAGCATTTGATTATGACTGGAGGATTTTAATTAGACTTCTTCTTCATTTTAAAGGTGCCATAACAAAGTTTGTTCTCTATATACCACTTCATGATGTACTAGATTTTGAGGACATAAATCATTGGGTTATGTTATTGTCTAGAAATGGAATCAAGGATTTCACTTTTAGGAATGAGCATAAAATAATACTAAAGTTGCCAACTCATCTTTTCTATTGTCTAGAGTTGAAACAATTGAAGCTTTAAAGTTGTCGCTTCCACCTACTTTTCATGGCTTTTCAAGTCTATTGAGCTTAGACGACTTGTCTTTCGTAGATTTGATAGCAGCAATTGTGGGGAATTTATCACAAAATTTCCCCTACTTGAGATTTTGAAACATTGTTTCTTCCATCCTGTAGGCGCATTAAAACTAGATGAGATTGCAAAGCTTGAAAATCTCAAGATTTTTACCTTTACCATTGCTTGATTTTGAGAATACTGCTGTCACATGTTCCAGTATTTATAAGCTTGTGGCTTTTTCTTACGAAACTCCAAGAGCTTAAATTGGATTCTCACAATTGAATGGTAAGGAAGTTGGTTCTCTGAAATTCACTTTACGAAATGTCACAACTCTATTTATATAGTTATACAGTTTTCTCTTAAAACTGAGAGTTGTTGTAGTTGAGTATAATAACTTGACGGGTGGAATTCCGCCTTTCTTGGGGAATATTACATCTATGGAAGTGTTATCTGCTCTTAATACTCCATTGAGTGGGAGCATTCGAGACACCTTAGGCCATTTGAAAAGTTTAGGAGTATTCCGCTTTGGTGGTTGTAACTTATATGGAACCATACCTCCTTCCCTTTACAACCTCTCCTAAGTCCTACCTAACTGTATTTCCGTTGCCTAACAGCGAGCTTACTGGTAGTCTGCCTCCAAACATAGGTGCGATGCTCCCACATCTTGTCTCCCTTCAAGTAAGGATTAATCAACTGACTGGAGCTATTCCACCCTCAATATTTAACTGTTCGAAATTAGGACTTCTTGTTATTGGAGGTGATGACAGGGAAAAAGCCGACAGATGACATCTTTAATGAAGGCATTAGTCTTCATAAATTTGCTTACGCAGCATTGCCAGACCATGTAACCAATGTTGTTGATGGTTGATGCACTGGCTTTACAAAGTAGAAAAGGAAAATAAAAATGGATGAATGCTTGGCTTCGGTTGTGAAAATTGGAGTATCATGCTCCGTAAATTCCCCACCACAACGGATGAATATTGAAAATGTTGTCAATGAATTGCAGCATATTCTAGATGCCCTTCAAAATATTTGAGGTATAATGTCCTGTCCTTTTTTTTCTTTTTTTTTCTTTTTTGAACATATGTTCTGTCCTTTTACTAATTACCACGATTGTAAAATCTTTAGGCTGATTATGCACATCGCACTTTATCATCAGTAAGATGGTTGGATTTTCTTCATGATGGAGTCAAAAATTAAACTGCAACCAAAAGTGGTGCATGGCATGTATAGTTTAAATAAATGTTACTCTGTCAAACATGTTTATATTGTGGTTTATTTGAATGGTGAGATAAGAGTACAAATTTGGTACCGTTTTTGCTGTCATAAATTAGTTAATCTTTTTGTTGGAAAAACTATAAGCCGCCTTATGAAAAGATATCCATGTCTGGTTGGCACCAACTCATGCAGCAACGCTTCTGCAAGTCATGGACTAGTTGGTGCATTACAAGAAAAACCTCATTAGTGACGACCCAAATTTTCTTCAGTAATCAAATTTAATGACAAATCATGATATTATGGGCGAAATCTTTGACGACGTTTTTTACTTGTAGTGATATTAGTGGCACAAATAGGCAAATGTAGTTTGGTATAATTCAAATATAGTTTGGTATAACCAGAGACTAGGTGTATTAGTATATCGCTACTTTCAGGTCATCAAACAACCGTCTTAAAGCCAACCATGGAATAAGGAGTGTTAAAACCAGTAACGTTATCTCATACATAAAAAAAAGAGTAAATTACACCGTTCGTCCCTGTGGTTTGGGGTCACTTGCATTCTCAGTCCCTATTTTTTTTTCTTGCTTTTTTAGTCCCTGAATAGTTTCAAACGCACGCTGCTGGTCCCTATCTTTAACGCCGGTTATCTTTTCCGTTAGCAAGTGGCAACATTAGTCCATTAACCAAACAAGCGTTTGCATAGTTAGTCCTTTTACTAACAGCCATTATATTTTTCATTTTTGGTCCTTGTGATTATTATTATTATTCAAAAAAATTCAAAAAAACTTATAAAATTTCTAAAAAAATTTATAAAAATTCGAAAAAATTTATAAAATTCTAAAAATTTATAAAAATTCAAAAAAGTTTTAAAAATTCGAAAATTTTTTAAAAATTCGAAAAAATTTATAAAAATTCAAAAAAATTTATAAAAATTCAAAAAAATTTATAAAAATTCGAAAAACATATAAAAATTCGAAATTTTTTTAAAAATTCAAAAAATTCGAAAAAATTTATAAAAATTCAAAAAATTTAAAAAAAATTCAAAAAATTTTAAAAAAATTCGAAAAAATTATAAAAATTCGAAAAAATTTATAAAAATTCGAAAAACTTATAAAAATTCGAAAATTTTTTAAAAATTCAAAAAATTCGAAAAGATTTATAAAAATTCGAAAAACTTATAAAAATTCGAAAAATTCGAAAAATTTTATAAATTCAAAAAATTCGAAAAAATTATAAAAATTGGAAAAAATTATAAAAATTCGAAAAAATTATAAAAATTCGAAAAAAATTATAAAAATTCGAAAAACTTATAAAAATTCGAAATTTTTTTAAAAATTCAAAAAATTCGAAAAAAAATTAAAAAATAAAAAAATTTTGAAAAATTCAAAAAATTCTAAAAAATTTATAAAAATTCGAAAAACTTATAAAAATTCGAAAAAAGTTTATTATTACAAGCATACTCACATATGCTAAATTGATTGACAATTAAGTATGTGCATATATCGTGAAAGCCAAAGTGGCGCCGCCACCCTAGTGGCACCATACCCCAACCACCTCTCACCACTTCTCAAGCCACTTAAGTGGCGCGTGTGACATTTGAAAAAAAATAAAAATAAAATAAATAAATAATAATTTTTTTTTTAGTAATTTTTTTTTGAGTGAATTACACATTGGTGAGATTTAAACAACTAATATAAGTTTTTCGAATTTTTATAAATTTTTTCAGATTTTTTGAATTTTTAAAAAAATTTTGAATTTTTAAAATTTTTATATGTTTTTCGAATTTTTATAAATTTTTTTCGAATTTTTATAATTTTTTCTAATTTTTTGAATTTTTAAAAATTTTTCGAATTATATAAATTTTTTCGAATTTTTCTAATTTTTAAAAAAATTTCGAATTTTTATAAATTTTTCTAATTTTTTTTTAATTTTTCGAATTTTTAAAACTTTTTTGATTTTTTTACAATTTTTATAATTTTTTCGAATTTTTATAAAATTTTTGAATTTTTATAATTTTTTCGAATTTTTATAATTTTTTTGAATTTTTATAATTTTTTCGAATTTTTCGAATTTTTATAAATTTTTTCGAATTTTTCTAATTTTTAAAAAAATTTCGAATTTTTATAAATTTTTCTAATTTTTATAAGTTTTTTCGAATTTTTATAAATTTTTTTGAATTTTTATAATTTTTTTCGAATTTTGAAAACTTTTTTCAATTCTTATAAAATTTTCAAATTTTTAAAACTTTTTTGTATTTTTATAGATTTTTTGAATTTTTATAAATTTTTTCGAATTTTTATAAATTTTTTAAAAATTTTATAAGTTTTTTTGAATTTTTTTGAGTAATAATAATAATCACAAGGACCAAAAATGAAAAATATAACGGCCGTTAGTAAAAGGACTAACTTTGCAAACACTTGTTTGGTTAATAGACTAACGTTGCCACTTGCTAACGGAAAAGATAACCGGCGTTAAAGATAGAGACCAGCAGCGTGCGTTTGAAACTATTCATGGACTAAAAAAGCAAAAAAAAGAAAAATAGGGACTGAGAATGCAAGTGACCCCAAACCACAGGGACGAACGGTGTAATTTACTCTAAAAAAAATGATTTGTGGCATGTCACTTGCTGAGTTGCTGGATGAGCATAGATAACTATATCATTTACACACAAAACTAATCATCAGAGAGGCTGTAAACGAACCGAACGAACATGAACGGAGCCTTGTTCATGTTCGTTCATTTAATTTTAACCGGACAAATAAACGAACACGAACAATTAAACGGACGAATTTTCTTGTTCATGTTCGTTTATTAAGAAAATGACTTGTTCATGTTCGTTTATGTTCGTTCATTAAGACACTAAATGAACTTTAAACGGACATAAACGATCGAACATAAATGAACATAGACAAACAAACATAAACTTTATTAAATTATGCATCTAATATTGTTTTATAAGTGTTGTTTTGTTTAAACAAACTAATTTTAAAATTATACAATTAAAATATATGATATACAAACATAAATAAATAAATGAACGTAAACGAACGCATAATCGGATGTTCACGAACATAAATAAACGGACATGACTTTTGTTCATGTTCGTTCATTTAACTAAACGATCGTAAAATATTGTTTGTGTTCGTTCATTTAATAAATAAAAGAACATAAACGAACTTTTTACCGAACGGTTCATGAAATGTTCACTGAACGTTCAGTTCGTTTACGGCCTTAATCAGAGGTCTGTACATTCTTTGTGAATCCATCGTACCAACATATTATAGCTTTTGTGTACACTTTATTTCTCCTAGCGTCATTTCATAACAAAAACCCCATTTATAAGAAAACATTAAGTCATCATAATATGCAAATTAATTTCACAAAAAGGTAAAGAGTTGTTGCCAAACCCACATGATTTAACAAGAAAAACACAAATGATAAGTTGATGATACTAAAGCCAGATTAAGTCTATTTCCACCGTAGGGGACGCGCGAAGGAACTTCAACAACTTCGTAGCAAACATCCTCCCTCCACTCTCACCACCAAACATTTCAGATGATTGGCAACGGATTTTCATCTTCTTTAGCAAGGGAGAGAAACAAAGTAAACACTTGATCAAACATATTTCAATTTCTGAACCTCTAAAAAATTCCAACCCAACTTTCCGAAGCTGCAACTGCCCAATTCTGCTGTAGTCTACCTTTGAAGAGCAAACTGCAGATGGTGGGACCTCATCATTGTAACTAGCCTACAAAATAAAATAGTGTAAATATATGCATAACTATGAGATTTAAATATAACCAATAATTTAACACAATAATATGCATTTCACCCACTGTGATCTCGAGGGACTGCAAATTTGGAGAGCTACATATCAATTCAATAGCACATGATACCATAGTCTCGCTGCTAAAATCAATCCTCCATAACTTAAGACTCTTGAGGCAGGGAAAGACATTAGGGAGCCATGCTTTACCATCCGCAAGTAACTATAGAAAAGTGGTAGATAGAAAGCCAATGCATTTAGCTAGAGAATTAATCAAGGCTTGTCATTTTATGGAAAATGAATTTCAATGAAGTCCAACTAGACCTTACCTTGCAGTCTACAAAGTCTAACCTAAGCTTCTGGAGTTTTGGCAGAAGACTCATAAGTTGAATGACACTGGAACTAGTCATCATTGCCATATTGTTAAGCTTGCACAGTGGCAAAAACAACAACTTGAGATTTTCAAGTTTAGCAATCTCAGCTTCTTTCATTTTGCAGGTAGTGTTATAACCAATCCTTAATATCTCAAGTAACGGACACTGAGTTATAAATTCCCCAAAATCGTAGCTTTCAAAACTTACAATATACAAGTTTAAGCTCAATAGATTTGGAAAACCACGAAAACTAGGTGTTGGATGAAAACGACAATTATGGAGCTCCAAATGTTTCAACTCTAGACAAGAGAAAAAATGGTAAGGCAACTTAAGTGGTGTTTCATGATAATTTGTAAGAGTGAAGTCCTTAATTCCTTTACCGGACAAGAACATTACCCAATGATGAATATCCTCAAAGTAACATTCATCTTGTATGTACACAGAAAACTTTGTTATAGGGCCTTTAATATTAAGAAGAAGCCAACCTATTACCCTCCCGTACTTTTCGACATCTGGAACATTCTCAAAGAAATCGATATCACATAAAAGTTGGGTGATCATAGTCCACTTAAACCTCCAGTTCGTCGACAAGACACTAGTCGCCACCGCATCTAGTAGTGGCAAACGATCCATAATATTAGTTATAATGTTATCTGGCATGCTGCTGATGATATCATCTGGTACAAATTTGGATGTCTTGCGTGCTCCTTGAGCTGGTTCCATAATACTATCAAGAAGACATAAAAAAGTCAATAAAAAGATATTAAATTACATATCCTATGTATATTAAAAGCTATTCCATTGGGTCACAAGTGATGTTACGTAAATATACAGCAAATTTAAATTCATCTAAAAAAATAAATATTTTTTAATTATTAGAGCTAAGTGCAAGGTTGATGTATTGTAACGAAAGGTCATGGAAACATGTTCTCTCCATATTACAAAGGAACCCCAACCACCAGAAAACATGATTAATTATAATCGGTACACCGTTAGTTGATGGTGGTTGACTGGTTGGTTATTCACACCGATTATAATTAATCATGCACCATTCAAATAAACTCTACTAACCAATGGGTAAAACATATGCATGTTCGATAATCCAGATCAGCATATAAAGCAGTGTGAAGCATTCATAAAATCTCTCGGAATTATAAACGTTCAAAATCTCAGGGAATTCAACACTTTCTAAGTAAAGAGTTGGTTACAGAAGTTTATAAACTAGAAAACTCACTCGCACAATAAAGCAAGTACCACAGACTACTAGCGATGCCACAAACCCGTTCCAAAAAAAAAATGAAGCCACTAGTGATAGCTTGATCAATGACATAAGGCCTCCTAAGGTCCATTGATTACAACATCTAAATGCACATGTTTTTTTATTACAAATTAGGATGATCATGAAAAGCGGAAATCATTGGGAATAAAGCTTTATAGTTTAAACTTGAATACAATGGGGCTTATAATGAGAATGTATCGGCATATATCTTGTTTGAGTTAAATTTCAAGACAATGTATTATTATATATGTTTCTTAATCCACAGGTTCGGAGGTACATGCAAGCCAGGGGTAGCGGTCGCTACCCCTGAACTTTTACCCGGTAGTGGAATTTTTGGCCATTTTTTACGTTTTTTGGCGATTTTTGGCGATTTCGCTACCCCTGAAACAAATTTTCGCTACCCCTAAACAAATTTTCGTATTTCGCTACCCCTGAACTTGGCTCCTAGTTCCGCCACTAAATGTATTATTATATATGTTTCTTAATCCACATTGGAACCCTAAACAAAGCATATGATAACAGAAACTATTGAAATAATAATAGTACTATAAGTGGCAAAATGTTTGCGTCGGGTGGGGTCATGGGTCTAGATGGGTCATTTGGGATTGCGGGTCTAAACAGGTATGGGCCAAATGGGTCTTGAGTCGGGTTGACCCAACTAAACCGTCTCCTCCTAAATATTAACCAACTTGACCTATAAATAACCGATGGGTCTAAAATTGCCAGCTCTAAATTATACAGATGCGTAATATCCTAAAACCCTACAATCAAAACAGAATAAGGAGCAATATCGCAGCCAATATACTTGTAATATGCAGATGCATAATATCCTAGATCCCTAAAACCCTACAATCATACAAACTCTCTCCAAAAGGTGAAGAACGGTGGGATCACCCAGGTCCCATACAATCATACAAACTCTCATTGGAGAATTTCACCGAGCACTTGGTGTTCTTCATAATTTAAAAGATATTAATTATTGGCGAGGTAATAAAAATTTAAAATAAAAGAAAAAGATGAGACATACATACCAGTAACTAGAAGCTGTTTATTGAAAGGAGAAGTGAAGGGGCGGAATGGACGTTATAATGTTCTACTACTGTTTTCAAAGTGGCGCCAAATTCTACTATTAAAATGGCGCCAAATTCACCATTTTTTTTTATTTTTTTTTGCTTAATAATCTTCTTTTTAATTTAACTAAACTTTTCAATATAAGATTAGATTTATTATGTTACAGTTTATAAGAGTGGGTGAAATTGTAAAAAAAAAAAAAAAAAAAAAAAAAAGTGTTTATTTCAAGGAAAAAAACGAAAATTAATGATAATACTGGTCATTAACACGTTTGTAAGAGACGAGTCACAAATTTAGACTACTCAGAGGCATGGTATCATAACAACATAACATCAACAAAATTAAGGCACGTCATCGTCACCTCAGCTTTAACATTTAAAACATAAAAAATAACACCTGATAACACCAAATTTTTAGGACCCACATTTTTTTTTCTTTTCCATTTATTTTAACAAACTAAATATTAAATAAAAATACAAATTACATTCAAAATAAACAATACATTTTTATTAACACTAAATAAAAAAATAAAAATTATATTTACTGTTAATTAAAAGAAAACAAAAGAAACCACACGAACTAATCTGCAAAATATGTATCAAAATATCATCTTATCTTCTCAAAACCCTTCTTCTTCGTTTAACCACCACACACACTCTCTCCATACACATTGCGCGCGCGCACACACACTGCACACTCAAGCACACACAATCAAAAACCCATTAAAAAAAGAGAAAAAAAAATGTTTTAACGTATGCTACTAGGGCAACGTACGTCGCAATGTCGTTGCAATTCATCCGAGGCCGGTATCATAACCCCTCATAACGCAGGTCCACATCAGCATAACGTCGGTGCCAGCGTTATGGTACCGAGCGCTCTGATGGTTAAGGTTGTTCACGAAACAACTTGTTTTGGCTCTGTTGCAAAGTTTAACTTATGGTTATGAGCACTAAAAACGTGTAGCGTATATAAAGAAAAGTTCAACGTAACCCAATGAACCAATCCTCACCATTTACCATCACAAGTAGAATTAAATCATCTATCTATAGAGGGCACGTCTATATACTTTCGATAAACTTTTTTTCCCACATTTTTTGTAAGTGTTGAAATTTACGTCTGGAGAAATCACATAGTATTTGTTATTTTAGAATCACAAGTGATTTTATGAAATCATATGTGATTTGAGAAATCATACATGATTCATAACATACAAATCACAAGTGATTTTTTCAGACGCAAATTTTAACATCAATACAAAACTCGAAAAAATAAGGTTCATCAAAAGTATGTCGAAGTGCCCGTCTACTGAAAGAAGAAAAAATCTCGTCGCGATAGTGTATTTTTCGTCGCTTAACGATTTACCATTTGCAAGATATTTTATTTTCGAAAAAAGTGGGAATTTTCTTTTTTTAATTTTGATGAGAAAATGGATGGTCAGTATTTGTTCATTAGGTCTATAGAGAATATTGAGTTTATATTGATCTCAACTCAACGTATATATATCACCACTCTATAAGAAAACTTTGATCCAAAACGCTACTTAAAATGGCATTCTAAAATTGATGGTGCCTCTTGGATGTGTGATTACTAAAATACCCTCAAGTGAATACTTTTTCCAGATCCACGATAGTGTTTTTTAATCATTTCGCCAACTTAGGCGCTCGGTAATATCTAGGGATGAGCATTTGGACCCAAATTCCGACACCGAACTAGAACCGTACTTGTACTCTACTGAAACGGTACCGAATCCCAATACACGGTACGGGACCGGTACCATAAATCGGGCCAAAAAAAAATCGAGACTACTAAAACGGTACCGGTACCAAAGCGGGATGGTACCGAAAAATCCTGAAATTTGAGTAATCATTATTTTTAGAGTAAAAAGGCTCTTAAAATAAGCAAGTTGATACATGCGTGATTTCTTAAGCCAAGAAGCAATCTCACACACCCCGTAAACATCTCAAGTTTCAACATTGTTTCAATGTGAATAAGAAAAAATTGCAATTTTTACCTTCAAAACCTATTATCCTATTCCTATATAACCTGATATCTATTTCGACGTTGTATGGCATTGTGTCCAAAACTAATGCAGGATCCTAATTGTACTAAACTTGCAAGTGACGTCCCGTCAACTATGTTTAGTTAAACAATAGGCATTACATGTCAACAATCTTACAGAACTGGGATACCACGAAATCTATTTTACACTATTTGCATGCTTTGTAAATTAATTTACACAATTTGTGTACATAAAATCTTGTGACATGTAACAGGAGAATAAAGGTTGCTGGTCAATGTTTCAATAAGTTTCACGTCCTTGAAACAATATTGAAACTGGAGTACTTAAACCTCCGATAAAAATTGGACTGACCTAGGAAGTAATCTGAATTTCTTTATTATTATTATTATTATTAATTTCTTTTTTTGGTTAAGAAAAAAAGGGGACGAATCGTATAGGTACGGTACCGGTACCCCTCTTTTATGCTCGGGAAAAAAACGGTACCACCAATTCGGTACGGGTTCGGTACCAGTCTGCTACCGTGCTCATCCTTAGTAATATCTTATTCAACTTATTAAAATCATTAAATAAATTGATCGTAGTAATAAAGAAACTTGATTACGCACGAGATTAACCATCCAAACAGAAACACAAAACACAAATTACTGTG